>JAVTVY010026047.1:0-10985 GCA_036873755.1 Hanleya hanleyi | reverse complement strand
GCTCGAACCCGTGCCGCTTCACCAGCGAAGCGCCTTAGACCACTCGGCCACCGAGGGCCCTTAAATGTATCGAACATTGACTCAAGCCATCTTACTGGAAAATGGGCATCGATCGCCGTTTACAAAGTACTGTTGCTGTCGTTGTTGAAGCATCAACACGTAACCGGACATGTTGACTGTTTTAACTCCGCAGGGAATTTTTTTACTGTATTTGGAAATGACTACCGGAATGAACACAGAATGGGGTGTTTAATTTATGAGATATCTAACGATACTTGGCTTTGTAATTTAGTTTGAGCATGTCTGAACAACAGGAAGTAAATGTGTTCTTGCGGGCCACGTGTTCAATGGCGGGAATGGACATGCTGTTTACAGCCAATTTTGTGCCAATTAGCTCACACTTTTTCCTAATCATTGTGATACCTCTAATTAATGTCTAGCTAAAGTCCCTCAAGCTATTATCAGCTTATTTTTTTTATATTTCAATCAGCCCTCTCCCTAGGGGACCGTGCGATAGCGGCCTCTCAGTGATTGAAACCATGACGTATAGTACAGAGGTATTAAAACATGGCGAGATGGCTGTGAACACTCAGCACCGGAGATGTGTTCGGCAGATATTGGGAATAAATTATGTGGATATTCACCCCTGAATTTCCTGGTCCACTGCTACATTATCCGCCAACGTTAGATCCCGTGAACACTGATTGAAGGTAAAACCGCGAAAGTTTGTGTCCGCGAATAAAAAATCATTCTACAGCAGTTAATTATCCTTGTACGAAGTGACAAATGGATGCAAGTAGTTCAAAATAAGTTCCAGACTTTATTGGGTTTATCCTCCATGCCCCCATTTCCCACAACTGGAAGCTAGGTCTCACCCAATGAAATTCTATACCAAATCTGAAATATGATTTGCTCCTGTTTTCGTCCGAATAAAAACATAGACCTGGGTGACAATAACTTTCTTGTCTCTACTCTCGCAGTGTTTGAGTCTGAAGAAAAACATTGGACCTGGTCGAAAATGACGGTCGACAAGAAATTTCTTGCCCCTACTCTCACAGTGGTCGAGTGCGAGTAGAAAACCTTTGTTCTGGTCGACAATGACGGTCGACGATAAATTTCTTGCCCTCACTCTCGGTGTTTTAGTCCGAAGGAAAACTTCGGTTCTTGCCCCTACTCACGCAGTACGTAAGTTCGAAATAAAACATTGGTCCTGGCTGACAATGCGGGTCGACAATAAATTTCCAGGCCTTAATCTCACAGTGCTTGAGTCCGACGAGAAAACCTTGGTCTTGGTCGACAATAAATTTCCCGCCACTTCTCTCGCAGTGTTCGGATGAATTTTCCGACGAAAAAACTTGGTCCTGGTCGACAATGACGGTCGACAATAAATTTCTTGCCCTCATTCTCGCAGTGTTAATAAATTTCCCGCCACTTCTCTCGCAAGTGTTCCAATAAATTTTCCGCCTTTGCTCTCGCAGAGTCCGAGGAAAAAACCGTGGTCCTGGTCGACAATGACGGTCGACAATAAATTCCCTGTCCCTTCTCTCGCAGTGTTTGAGTGCGAGCAGAAAACATTGATCTTGGATGACAATGACGGTCGACAATAAATTTCCCGCCCTTACTCTCGCAGTATTTGAGTCCGAGCAGAAAATATTGGTCCTCGTTGACAATGACGGTCGACAATAAATTTCCTGTCCCTTCTCTCGCAGTGTGTGAGTGCGAGCAGAGAACCTTGGTCCTGGTTGACAATGACGGTCGACATTAAATTTCCCGCCACTTCTCTCGCAGTGTCTGGATAAATTTCCCGCCCTTACTCTCGCAGTGTTTGATTCTGAGCAGAAAACATTGGTCCGGATTGACAATGACGGTCGACAATAAATATCTCTCCCTCACTCTTGCAGTGTTTGAGTGCGAGTAGAAAACCTTGGTCCTGGTCGACAGTGACGGTCGATGAAAAATTTCTTGCCCTGACTCTCGGTGTCTTTTGTCCGAAGGAAAAAGTTGGTTCTTGCCCTTACTCGCGCATTACATAAGTCCGAAATAAAACATTGGTCCGGACTGACAATGACGGTCGACAATAAATTTCCCGCCCTTACTCTCACAGTGTTTGAGTCCAAGAAGAGAACATTGATCCTGGTTGACAATGACGGTCGGCAATAAATTTTCCACCACTACTCTCGCAGAGTTTGAGTTCGAAGAAAAGCATTGGTCCTGGTCATCAATGAAGGTTGACAACAACTTTCTTTCCCGTACTCTCGCAGTGTTTAAAAAATTCCCACCACTATTCTTGCAGTGTTTGAGACCGAAGGAAAACGCTGGTCCTAGCCAATAATGTAGGTCACAAATAAATTACCCGCCACTGCTCTCAGTGCTCTAATCTGAAGAAAAACTTTGGTTCTGTTCGACAATTACGGTCGACAATAAATTTCCCGCCACCTCTCTCACAGTGTTTTAATAAATTTTCCGCCATTACTCTCACAGTGTTCGAGTCCGAAGAAATACATTGGCCCTGGTCGACAATGACGGTCGACAATAAATTTCTTACCCTTACTCTTGCAGTGTTCAGGACTTAAACAAATTTCCCGCTACTAATCTCGAAGTGTTTGAGACCGAAGGAAACACTGGTCCTGGCCAAGAATGTAGGTCACAAATAAATGACTCGCCACTACTCTCAGTGCTCTAGTCCGAAGAAAAACTTTGTTTCTGGCAGACAATGACGGTCGACAATAAATTTCCCGCCCCTACTCTCGCAGTATTTGAATAAATTTACTGCCACTACTCTCGCAGTCCGAAGGAAAACATTAGTCCTGGACGACAATGACGATCGACAATAAGTTTCTGGTTCTTACGTTCACAGTGTACGAGTCCGAAGAACAACATTGGTCCTGGATGACAATGACGGTCGACAATAAATATCCCTCCCTCACTCTTGCAGTGTTTGAGTGCGAGTAGAAAACCTTTGTCCTGGTAGACAATGACGGTCGACAATAAATTTCTTGCCCTCAATCTCTGTGTTGTCCGAAGGAAAACGTTGGTTCTTGCCCTTACTCGCGCATTACATAAGTCCGAAATAAAACATTGGTCCGGGTTGACAATGACGGTCGACAATAAATTTCCCGCCCTTACTCTCACAGTGTTTGATTCCGAGAGAACATTGATCCTGGTTGACAATGACGGTCGGCAATAAATTTTCCACCACTACTCTCGCAGAGTTTGAGTCCGAAGAAAAGCATTGGTCCTGGTCATCAATGAAGGCTGACAACAAATTTCTTGCCCGTACTCTCGCAGTGTTTAAAAAATTCCCACCACTATTCTTGCAGTGTTTGAGACCGAAGGAAAACACTGGTCCTAGCCAATAATGTAGGTCACAAATAAATTACCCGCCACTGCTCTCAGTGATCTAATCTGAAGAAAAACCTTGGTTCTGTTCGACAATTACGGTCGACAATAAATTTCCCGTCCCTCGTAACTCTCGCAGTGTTTGAATAAATGTACCGCCACTACTCTTTCAGTGTTGGGAGTCCGAAGGAAAACATTAGTCGTGGTCGACAATGACGGTTGGCAATAAACTTCCCGCCACCTCTCTCACAGTGTTTTAATAAATTTTCCGCCATTACTCTCACAGTGTTCGAGTCCGAAGAAATACATTGGCCCTGGTCGACAATGACGGTCGACAATAAATTTCTTACCCTTACTCTTGCAGTGTTCAGGGCTTAAACAAATTTCCCGCTACTAATCTCGAAGTGTTTGAGACCGAAGGAAACACTGGTCCTGGCCAAGAATGTAGGTCACAAATAAATGACCCGCCACTACTCTCAGTGCTCTAGTCCGAAGAAAAACCTTGTTTCTGGCAGACAATGACGGTCGACAATAAATTTCCCGCCCCTACTCTCGCAGTGTTTGAGTAAATTTACTGCCACTACTCTCGCAGTCCGAAGGAAAACATTAGTCCTGGACGACAATGACGATCGACAATAAGTTGCTGGTTCTTACGTTCACAGTGTACGAGTCCGAAGAACAACATTGGTCCTGGTCGACAATAAATTTCTTGCCCTTACTCTTGCAGCGTTTTAGTCGAAAGGAAAACCTAAGTCCTGGATGACAGCGACGGTCGACAATAAATTTCCCGCCACTCGTCACGCAGGGTTTGAAAAACATTCCCGCCACTACTTTTGCAGTTTTTGAGACCGAAGAAAAACACTGATCCTGGCCAACAATGTAGCTAGGTCACAAATAAATTACCCACCATTACTCTCGGTATTCTAGTCTGAAGAAAAACCTTGGTTCTGGTAGACAATGACGGTTGACAATACAGTTCCCACCCCCACTCTCGCAGTGTTTGAATAAATTTACAACCACAACTATCGCAGTGTTGGAGTCCGACGGGAAACGTTAGTACTGGTCGACAATGGCGGTCGACAATAAATTTCCCGCCACTTCTATCACAGTGTTTGAATAAATTTCCTGGCACTACGCAGTCTTCAAACATCAACGCCCGGTTGTAGTTTCGCCATTATCTTCTTACAGATCACGTGATCCCTGATACGTTGCCGATCACGTGACACGTACAAATTTAATGGAGGAGAAATTTAACGGGCCGTTGATGTTCGAAGACTGATTGCAGACGGATGAGCTCTTCACGGCAAACAAACTCTTTGCCGAACTCGATAAATGTAATAGACAGAGAGTTGGGATGGCTTGTTTTATTGCCGGATAGAGCCGAACGACCCATGGAGCCATGTGATCCCCGAGTGTACATGTAAGTTCATGAAGAGGACTCATGGCTGAGTGTAGGAACGAACGAAGCCATGTCAACTTGGCTATTGCATTGCTCGCTATTTTTAGCACTATAACCAGTCTAAAATTTTATTGGTCTACTCTCCCGTCCTGGGTGACTGGAGTTGTAAAACAACGGGTTCGCGGAGAATGCAGCGAGCATCGGTCGTATGTCAGGGGCAGATAATCTAGTGGGCGGGAGATGACTTTTGAGGTTAATTTCCACCAATCGTCGCTGGTCATATTGTGTAGCCTGGCATATAAATTTCTGAAATAAGTGTTTTTGGCCCGAATGAATGAATTTCTCTCCTCAATGTAAGATTGAGATATTAAAAGCGACGATCTTCCGAAGCTTGGTCCATGCACTTGGGAAGTAATAAACGGATGGCGTTTGGAAAGATAGGCTTTCTTTTTTTTGAGAATGGTTTGAAACGACCGTGTTGAGTGACTCTTTTTCCAACTCTCTATTGTTCTCTGTCATAGAGGACGGTATGTTTGATAATTAAAAACTGTAGTAACTCGGCTTGACATAATATGGCGATAACTTTAATTCAGTCAAAGATGAGAAAGAAATACAAGAAAAAAAAAGAAACAAAATCGATTTAAAAAAATATATATACATATTTATTAATTTTCATAATTTATTGAAAAAAATTATTTGTAGACAAAGACAATGATCCAACATCTCACGCACAGACCAGGCAACTGTGGCTCCGGCAAGGAAAAAGTGGACAACGGGCGCTTACCGTTATTTGAGTTGTAGTCGTATAGAATTACGTTCATGGTCAGAGAATTTATTCCCAATGAACATACCATGCTTGTTCTCAAACCGAGCACAAATTCTTATACAACCTGTAACCATCTGGGTCATCGATACGTGGTAAGACTGATGGATGGCGAAGTGCACGCAAATGATTCTAATACCATAGTGTCCACTTCAGCCAACATTCTCCACAGCTGATGTATTTTTCCGCTTGCTGAAAAATTATCAAGCTCTGTCACTGCAACTCCGGATAGTGGAGAATTTGTCCACTCTCTTTTTCGTTGGCCAAGCAACAGTCGCTGCCAGAAAAGGTGTTTTTTTAAGGTTACATGGCGATGACGAAACAATCATCTCCCTCTTCTGCAGCCATGAAACCGTCTAAATCCGCAGAGAAGAATAAACAATATGACAGCAGCAAATGCTGCAGAGTATTTTTGGAAAGCAGAGTTTCCATGGGCACAGGAAAGTGATGGCCAACAACAACAAAGACCTCCCATTAGAAAGGTAGGCCCTATATCCTGTACAAAAGATTGACAATACAACTTGCAGCAGATTCTTTGTCACTTATATTTCGTGAGTCTTACACTATATCGTTGTCATTGTTTGTAAATTGTGTATGAAGAGATGTTCATATACACACCCACTTTCTAGGGGTGTTCTGACCCTACAGCTGCCTGAGTATAGAAGTTATTAAAAATCACCATATGTACTAACATGTACCTCAGAGCAGTTGTTTCGGATAATTTCGGGAATATTTCTTACGTATATCCCTAGCTAAGCTTCATAGTGTCCACCTTCCCTCAACGCTATGCCTACGACAAATACATTTCCCTGTTGGTAACTCGAACATCTCCATCGCGCACTTATTATTACCATTGCGCCGTGTTGGACATTCATTAACATGTTAACTTGAGAAAATGGGCCTCGATGAATAAAAATACCGAAAAGGCAGACTAAATGGCCCTTCGTCAGTCATATAATTACAGACGTTAAAATTATCTCTATGGAGCTTCAAAATCACCTGAAATCGAGGGTCAAGAAGATGGGCATTTCCGTCATAATAGACCGCATGTATACAGGGGTGATGATCACAACATCGATTATGGTATTTTTACCTCCGTCGATCAGACGGAGGTCTAGGAGCGCAACGTGAAATCTCCCGCCAAATAATTGTCATATGGGGAACCCACGATTCATAGTATTTCCAATAGGAATCGTTATGGTTCCCGACGAAATCTTGACGCACTTTTCTCTGGACACAAGTGAAATAATGGGGTTCCCCATTGCAATGCAATGCAGTGGGCCTTGCTTCTGTAGTCGGGTTCCATCTCAATCTCAAACTGGAGCTATCCGGTCCTGTCCGCAAAATGGTACATCTTCAGAAAATTTATGACCTATCCCAAAGTTCACAAGATCATTATTGTTTAACATCATCAGATAAACAAGAATAGTACGATCAGACAACATGCAGGCGAAAATACGGTATAATTGACGAAATTCGTTGTTTTCCGCTTTTCAATGGTTGATCTTCAATGCAGAATCTAGGTCAACTAAATTTATAATGTCTGCTGCTTCAAACGAGTAGGCCTACAAGTTCAACGTTCAGTTTTATTTTTTTAACAACAAAACTTGCATAATGTTAGCAACAAAGTACATATCATAGGGCGTGTGAACAGTACTATGTAGTGAATGAAGAAGAGAAATGCTGCAAATGTCCTGACCTGATCATGTACATGTCACGCTAAGAAGTAAGTCATAAATTGTCCGAAGATGTACCGTCTTGCGTCCTGTCTTCCATCCAACGAGAGATTTAACATGGCAGCCCCCCTGCCAAATCAGGTCAGATTTCCCATCAATTTTCTCTTCCTCCTTTGACTAAACTACACCCTTTCTCTTCCTCTTTTCCCCATCAAACGAAAGCTTCACTGGGTGAAATGTGCCAGTTTCCGAATTCGGAAACAGGGCGGAAACTGGGTGGAAACAACCGGATTCCATCCCGTTTCCGCTCAGTTTCCGCATAGTTTCCAAATTGTAAACTGGACAGATACAAGATGGAAACTGCACGGAAACCATGGAGCACCCCAAGCGGAAACTGAGCGGAACCCAGGATTCCGGAGGTGCGGAATAGTGAACGTGTTACACTTTCCAAGCTGTTTCCGCCAAGATTCCGCAGCGGAAATTATGCGGAATCTGGGCCGGAAACAGGATTGAAACCGGTTGGAAACTGTAACACTCTGCTGGTTTCCGCACTGGAAACAGCGCGGAAACTGGCTGGAAATATGAAAAATCCAAATACAGCTGTGCGGAAAATAAGCGGAAACAGGTTGGAAACAGACCGTCCTTAAAAGGTTTTCAACCAGTTTCCGCCTACTTTCCGACTAAGTTTCCAAATTGTAAACTGGACAGAAACAAGACAGAAACTGGGCGGAAACCATGGAGCAAGCCAAGCGGAAACTGAGCGGAACCCAGGATTCCGGAGGTGCGGAATAGTGGACGTGTTACAGTTTCCCAGCTGTTTCCGCCAAGATTCCGCAGCGGAAATTATGCGGAATCTGGGCCAGAAACAGGATTGAAACCGGTTGGAAACTGTAACACTCTGCTGGTTTCCGCACTGGAAACAGCGCGGAAACTGGCTGGAAATATGAAATACCTAAATAGAGCGGTGCGGAAAATAAGCGAAAACCGGTTGGAAACAGACCATGCTTAAAAGGTTTCCAACCAGTTTCCGCCTTGTTTCTGACCAAGTTTCAAAATTGTAAACTGGTCAGAAACAAGATGGAAACCTTACGTAAACTTATGTGCCAGTGCGGAAACGGAGCGGAATCCAGGGTGCGCAATAATGATTTCGCATGAATTAAAGATGGCCGCCCATCCTTCCCACCACTCAGAGAAACTGATGTGGTTATTCATTGCAAGTCTCTTGATACATGGATGCTGTATACCAAGTTTCATATAGAACACTGAAATGGTATCAAAGGTATACATCATTAAAGATTTTGCATAAATTAAAGATGGCCACCAAGGTTTCCGCCCAATCAGAAACGCCAGAACTGTCATTTGTCGTAAGTCTATTGATGCATCGATGATATATACCAAATTTTACATCGAGCACTCAAACGGTATCAGAGATAGAGATCATTAATGATTTCGCATAAATTAAAGATGGCTGCCCATCCTTCCCGCCACTCAGAGGAACTGATGTGGTTATACATTGCAGATTTCTTGATACATCGATTCTGTATACCACGTTTCGTATAGAACACTTGAATGGTATCAGAGATATATATCATTAAAGATTTTGCATCAATTAAAGATGGCCGCCAAGGTTTTCACCGAATCAGGGAAACTGGTTTGGTCATTCTTTTGAAGTTTCTTGATGCATCGATGATCTATACCAAGTTTCACACTGAACAGAGAAATGGTACCTAAGATAGACAACATTAATGATTTCGCATAAATTAAATATGGCCGCCAAAGTTTCCAACCAATCAGGTCCACATTCAACAGGGTTCTGGGTCATGAGCATATGGATGTGCAGTGCAAATTTTGTGTGCCGAGCGTAAGTCGTTCTAAAGATATCTTGGTAACAAGAAAGCTGTGATGGTTTCGCATAAATTAAAGATGGCCGCCAAAGTTTCCAACCAATCAGGTCCAGATTCAATTGGGTTTTGGGTCACGAGCATACGGATATGCACTGCAAGTATGGTGTGCCTAGGGTAAGTCGTTCTAAAGATATCTTGGTAACGAGAAAGGTGTAACGGACAGACGGACGGACGTACATGACGACGACAATACCCTTCGGCCAAATTTTGGCCGAGGGGTAATAAATTGATGTTCACTCATGATCGGTAAATTTGCAAAACCAAGGGTATATAAAGCCTGCTAGTTTCACCATGAAATGTATTTTGTGTGGCAAATGTTGATGGGAGTTGTGTTTGGTTGTGGAAAAGAAATCCAAGATGACAGGCATCTTGGATTTCAATGAATGCTCAGTGAAATCAATACCAACTGCTGTCTCGCTGGTGTAAAGTCAGTCCCCAAGTTTCAAATCGCTCGGTTGAATTGTTATCACAGCATGGGTGGGATGGACAGAAGGATGGAAATTAGCTACATCACACTGTAGCTGGTTATCAGGAAATAGATGAAAATATTTAACCTCCAGTACAGGAATACAAATGTGACAGAATTGCAGGTATACCTGAAATTCACGGCAACAAGAAAAGCTACTGATTTGCAGGACAGCTATGGAAAGTAATGCCACCCAATGTTTTTTTTTTCATTTTGCAGAATAAATTTCACCGAATGTCATTTGAAGCCATGTTTCATTTTTGAAATATTTAAGTGGCTAATTTGAATAATTAGTCGCATAAAACGAAGCAATACGTTGCCGTGAAAATCATGGAATAATGAAGCAATGAATGTTGTTGAAAGATTCATGCAGTCCGGCATGTTTGTGAATGTCCACATTTTCCATAAATATATAAAAACTGAAGTTGACATAGCCTATACCACGATTGGGGAATAGGCTAATACCTTGATCAAGGTATAATACCCCGATCAAGGTATTTTCCCCAACCTGTTTAAGTTACGATAAACAGTCTAATAATCCAACTGCCAACAAAAGAAGTGCACGACACATTCTCATATTCACTGAAAAGTTTCCATCGACATTTATGTATCACAGCTGGTTAATTCCGCCCATAGGAAATCCAGATAAATTGCCATCATTTATGAATCCCAGTATGTATTCCTGGTATATTTTGATGTATGAGTACTGAAATCAATTCGTAAAGAATATTGGGCACCAGTCCAAACTTGTAGCATATCTGTACCCTAGCCACACATATGCAACTCAGTGTATGTAACCACCACTGAGTTGCACATCCTTACTAGGGCAAGCATCAGTAGCGTCATTTTCTTTGTGACCAAACAAGAGAATGGTTGGATTGTTAACGAAAGAACATGTCAATATAGCGTTTTCTTCGATTTGAGCGCGTTGAATAATAGCACCAAACCATGCCACTATCTTCCTATCACGCTCAAATGTTGAAAATGGCAGTCAAGTCCAACAAACACTGCAATGCGCATGCACCGCTAATAACACAAACACTTTACGATATGTCGTAAATAAGGCGTCATCAGCTGCTGGGGTAACGGAGATGGAGCTTGACCACGTGCGTTAGGCCCCGCCCACTAGCTGATGACGCCTTCTTCTTTACGACATATCGTAAAGTGGTTTTTATATTTCCGCGTTGAAGCGGTGCATGCGCATTGGAGCGTTTGTTGTAGTTAGGCCATTTTCAACATTTGAGCGTGATAGGAAGATAGTGACATGGTTTGGTGCTATTTACGTGTACTTGCGCTGCAGGAATGAGCCAGATACTTTGTGTCGGGGAAGAGAAGTATATTTGACATGTTTACAACCCGTTAAATGCCATAGTCAATT
>JAVTVY010026046.1:0-11477 GCA_036873755.1 Hanleya hanleyi | reverse complement strand
CCGGCTCAGAAGACCAAGTTGGCCAAGCATAAGACAGGTCTCCGAACCCTAGTCGAGAAGCGGGTCTCTCAAACACAAAAGAAAAAGGTGTTACAGAAAGGTGGCTTTCTCGGGGCCATCTTAGCACCGTTGGCCGCTTCCGTGCTGGGTCCAGTATTGGGTGGAGTTTTCGGCCGACAATGAACCACAAAAAAAAAATGGTCCTCGTCGAACCACGGTTCCTTCAAAACCTCCAATCGGCATACCCTGATCCACCTACGGTGAAACATAAAACACCCTCGATGAAGAGATGCAACAGATCTTAAAAAGACCGGGGTTAAGCGACAGTGAGAAGGTACAACGGTACAATGAGACGCTTCAAGGGTACATGACAATCATGGATCAATACAAAACCCTCTCTACCCCAGCACCACCACCACCACCACGCGACACACCGCCAACCTCAGCACCGCTCCAACAGCCGCCATTACCAGGGGTACCACCCACAGCCCCACAGTGGGTCGAAGACGAAGTGCTGAAGAGTGTACCTGCATCGTTCAAGAAACAAGCTGGCCTGGTATTACAACGGATGAAACAAAATCCTAACATGACTTGGAATGATAATGGTGAACTCCTGGTACAGAATCAGGTGGTCCCCGGTACCCACATGACGGATTTAGTGAATGACCTGATGCGTCAACGCAGGTCGCTCACGGTTCCTCGAGGATGGGAGGTCTTTGCTCAAGGCTTGAAAGACATGCATGTACCACCGGAATTGGTGGGGAACCGCCAGCGCTGGGCCTGGATGCAGCGGACCCAGCAATCGGCGAGTGGCCCACTACCTACCAAAAAAATGGTCCTCGTCGAACCACGGTTCCTTCAAAACCTCCAATCGCCAGACCCTGATCCACCTACGGTGAAACATAAAACACCCTCGATGAAGAGATGCAACAGATCTTACAAAGACCGGGGTTAAGCGACAGTGAGAAGGTACAACGGCACAATGAGACGCTTCAAGGGTACATGACAATCATGGATCAATACAAAACCCTCTCTACCCCAGCACCACCACCACCACCACGCGACACACCGCCAACCTCAGCACCGCTCCAACAGCCGCCATTACCAGGGGTACCACCCACAGCCCCACAGTGGGTCGAAGACGAAGTGCTGAAGAGTGTACCTGCATCGTTCAAGAAACAAGCTGGCCTGGTATTACAACGGATGAAACAGAATCCTAACATGACTTGGAATGATAAAGGCGAACTCCTGGTACAGAATCAGGTGGTCCCCGGTACCCACATGACGGATTTAGTGAATGACCTGATGCGTCAACGCAGGTCGCACACGGATCCTCGAGGATGGGAGGTCTTTGCTCAAGGCTTGAAAGACATGCATGTACCACAGGAATTGGTGGGGAACCCCCAGCGCTGGGCCTGGATGCAGCGGACCCAGCAATCGCCGAGTGGCCCACTACCTTCTTGGGAAGCCGAGTGGGAACCGGAGTCACCCCCCAAAACACCACAACGACGGGCACCTTCTTTTCACTCCTTTAAAAAACTACCCTTGATCAAGACACCCCACATCTCCAGAGCCGTGACACGTAGCAAGTCACCGCGACGAACACGACGCCGGACACAACCGCCCAAGGCCTGAAACACCTATTAAAACCAACAGCAGCAGCAGGACAGCTCAGTCGCCATGTTTTACCTCACCCTACCCAGTAACAGTTCGCTGGATGTGTTTCCTGACAACACCTTGGCCAAGTACGTGACCCAGTTACCGCAACCGCTGCATTTACCTGGACGCTGGGAATGTGGCCTCGTGGATATCCAATACCCTTACTCGTGGTACAATGTGCGAGCCAATGAAGTGTGGTACGAGGTGACCTACGAAGGAAAAGACACCCGACTCACCCTCCCCGAAGGCCAATACGATACTCCCAAGGAGTTCATACAGGGGTTGACAAGATTGTTGCATTATAAGGCTCTACGGGAGGTCACGAATACTTCAAAACCCATCAAAACCTTTCCCTTCAAGAATCACGTGGACTTCGATTACAACGCACACAACGACAAGGCACAGATCATCCTCACCGCCAACGTGAGTGTCGTACTGAGTCCTATCCTACAGCAAATGCTGGGTCTCGCTCACCCGACCTACACGGGTCCATCCGAGGACCATGGCCAGATCCCGATGGATATGAAGTCGGGTATGTACGGACTCTACGTCTACTCGGGCGTGGTCGACAACCACATTGTCGGAGATGTCAATACACCTCTGTTACGGGTGGTCCCCATTAAAAAGAAGTATGGAGATCAAGTCACCCACAGTATCACGGTGGATATAAGTGATGATACGGGACGACCGGTGGCATTCGAACGAGGGAAAGTGGTGCTGACACTTCATTTTCGACAAGCACGTTCTCCCCACTTTGTGTAATGAAGGTGCCTTACGAGTGCGATGCACGCAGCTATATGGACTATTATGCCACGAGGAGTTACAAGTTACAAGAGCAACAGGTGAAGTGAAGTGAGGTTCGAGGTACGGGTAAAGACCATGAAGATGGCGAGTGGAGACTCGTCCAACACTTATAGATTATGTTTATTACTATAAGTTCCATGGTTTCATGTATTGTTTCGTGCCAATACGGTTTTGGGAAAAACTGAGGGTTTCCCACTGGCCATTTAACATGGGCATAGTGCGGGCGATATTGTGGGGGATCCTGTGCATTACATGGGTGCTTCGGGAGGGCGGATAAAGGCTATCTATTGGCCCGGAAAGGGCCGAACCTTGCCGAAAACCCGGATGTTGAAGAGTACCCGGATGATGAAAAGTACCCGGATGTTAAAGTGGTCCCGGATGTTCTAGTACTTGCATTCCACACGTCTAAGGTCTAAGGAAAAATTAGATCTCTTCTGTGTTCGGAGGTCGGAGGTCATTCCGAAAACCGGAAGTGACGTCACACACTTGCGCAGACCCACCAAACCACGTGACCTGCGCAGCAGAATGTTGAAAACGAACGACACACTAGTCCAGGCGGATGCTCCCTCACGTATGCTTCACATTGATACCTCACTCGACTGCATCGGACCATTAGTGGCCCACCTAGACCCCAAAACGTCTATTTCCATACCCTTTCCCCACAATTTCCTGTCTGCGCATGCGCAGAATGTTGAAAACGAACGACACACTAGTCCAGGCGGATGCTCCTTCACGAATGCTTCAGATTGATACCTCACTCGACTCCATCGGACCATTAATGGCCCACCTAGACACCAAAACGTCTATTTCCACACCCTTTTCCCACAATTCCCTGTCTGTGCATGCGCAGAATGTTGAGAACGGGCGACACACTTGTCCAATCGGATGCTCCTTCACGAATGCTTCACATTGATACCTCACTCGACTCTATCGGACCATTAGTGGCCCACTTCGACCCCAAAATGTCTATTTCCATACCGCCTCATGACCGCCCCATTTTATGACGGGGCCATCGGTGGCCGAGTGGTCTAAAGCGCTTCACTGGTGACCGCTAGCCTCACACCGCTGAACCGGCACGGGTTCGAGCCCAGCTGGTCCATGTGTGAAAGTCTGTCAGTTACTTGCCGAAGGGCGGTGGTTCTCTCTGGGTGCTCCGGCTTCCTCCACCGACCAAACTGACTGTCACCATATGAGTGAAACAAACTTGAGTGTGACATAAGCCAAATTCCCTCCCTCCCTCCCTCCCATTTTATGACAGAAATTTTCTTGCGCATTCGCACTGAACCAAACCTGCTTCAATCGGTCCTTTGTATACTACTCACACTTTTGCACACCCTCTAGAATTTGTCTTTATCAAGCTGAAAGTATGCCTCGCAGCTATGGTAATGTATACATTTGTTGAAAGCGCATTTCCTAGGGATTCCAAATATATAAATTTGTTCACTGTAAACCTGTAGGTCGTGAAGATATTCGGATTTAAAAAAATCAATTTAAAATTTAATTTTAATGTTTTAAATGCTTTTCAAAAAAGTATTCAACTTATCGTAACTTACATCATCATTTCCTGTAGAAGACAACTCCAAGAGGAAATTTGTGTCTCAGTTTTATCAATTTTGGTTTAGTTCTCATTTTATTGACATTTAATGAAACATTTTTTTAAAAAAATGAGCAACTCACAATTTTGAACTTTGAAGTTGAATTAAATGTCAATAGAATAAGAACTAGACAAAAATTGACAAAACTGAGACACTGATTTCCTCTTCGAGTTGTCTTCTACAGGAAATGATGACGTAAGTTACGATAAGTTGAATATTTCTTTGAAAATAGCCATTTAAAGAAGAAGGCTCATTTTTTTAAATTAATTTTTTAAAATTCAAATATCTTCACAAGCTACAGATTTACAGTGAACAAATATAGAAATAACAAATGCGCTTTCAACAAATGTATACATTACCACAGCTATAAGACAAACTTTTATCTGTATAAAGACAAATTCTTGAGGGTGTGTAAAGTGTCTGCAGGAGGGCTCAGTACCCTTAAGAGTCTTTAGAAATCTTGAGAGTTGAATATTTTGAAGTTAAAAATCTTGGAGTTGGAAATCTTGGAGATGACAATCTTGGAGATGAATATCTTGCTTGAATTTACCTGGTATCAGGTAGACTGTACATGCCAGAGTTAAAATCTTGAAATTTGGCATTTGAATTTGTGATTACATATTTCTCTCAAAAGTATTGGTAAACATTTAATAAATTGTCAGATTCCACAAGCAAAGTTGGTCAGACTCCTGCTACCAGTTATCTATGCACTTTTACAAATAGCATTAAAATGTTACAACCAATATGCCATTTGCACATTATTGACATTCTCGCGAGCCAGTGTATCAATCGATAAGTTACGATCGATACAATGGCTTGGTTAGTTACCGATAGCGGTTCTGAATATAAATAGCTCGAGGGGATTCCACTAAACCGAACCAATCAGTAAGCGCACTGAAGCAGTTCATCAGGCCAATCCGTTTGAGTTTTGACTGGTTTAAATTTCATCGCCGGCCAGACTACCTTTGAAATCGATTTCGAGTGTCAAAGCGAAAGCCACGGGCTTCAGATACCGATGCGCTAATTCAAAACAACCGCTGGGGATGAAATGTATGATATTGTGTAATAGACGCAACGACTCGAGAACTCATCCGAATCGCCATAAAGGTTGAGGTAAACCCTCTGCGAGGATTTAGGGATTACCATCTTGTGCAGCTGATTATTGAGAGAACAAAGTAAAGCCTGTGCGTGCAGTGACCCGTGTCTTCAGCTGATCAGCTGCTAGTTCGTATAATTTAACTTTGCCGTATCTTTTAACCCAGGATCATATTTTTAACAGCTGGCATATTTTCATGTAATATTTGCCAAATTATACATTATTCAAAGCATAATGACACTTTCTTTAAATACTGGGAAAATATGGTTTATATGCATAAAATTGTTAGTTATCAACAGTTCAAAATATTCTCCTGTGTTAAAAGATAGTGCAAAATGAAATTATACGAACCAGTAGCTGATCAGCTGAAGTCTCAGGTCACTGCACATACAGGCCCGGATTCCAGGTTATAGCAATGTAGAAGAGGTTAGAGCTAGGTGTTCATGCTTCGCAAGTTTATGGATCAACGGAAACCCATTCTCCCAATGTCAAAGTCGGTGTAACACCCTCCGACTGCATTGCGGAGAAAAACGCGCGCACATGCGCATTCGGTCTGCAACGATTTTGATCGACGCTGGGAGCATGTATTTCAGATATACTGGCTGCATTTCCCGTTTCTCGCGTATGCAGAATCTGCATATACGCGAGAGATTGGAAATGCATCCAGTATATCTTGTAAAAGAATTAAGAAGTTTTATGCTGAATTATTACACAAAACCACATAGGAAAACATCTTGTTTAGCTGTGACATGCTGAACCGCTATTTAGAAGCGGACTATGCTGATTTGCCGAGAGCCATGAAGACAGAAATCGCGCGCCGCGCATTAACCCCCAGAGCAATCATAGGGTAGGCCTATATCTGGCTATAGGACGAATGCAATCTGATAGCATGAGAATGCGGAAACCCGACAGCAGTACTATCAGTACTTCATTTAACTTTCTGCCTAGTTCTATTTTATAGCATTTTAACTAAAATGAAATGACCAAAACCTATTATCTTGCATATTTCTACATTAAAAGTTGAATAATTAAAAAAATAAACTGAACTTATAAAAATTCCGACGCCGTTGACTAGATCACAATGTGAACAACAGGCATGCCAAATTTAACAAGCGTACGTAGCATGTATAAATTTCCTATAAAATACGAATTGAAAACTTGAATTATGACAAAAAATGAAATGCTATAGAAATCGGTCAGATACCGTCCGGCTATACAACAGATTAATCTGTTACCAGCTGGGTACCGGACCTCAGTAGTATACAATGAGTAAAACGGAAGGCTAGCGCGTCACTGCGCATGCGCGAAGTGAATTTTTGGGTTGCCATAGGGGGGGTTCGCATACGTGAGTTAATTTTTTTTAATGTGAGTGGGTGGGTTTAAAATGGCGGCCGTTTGACGTCCGCCATTTTGAACCCACCCACTCACTTGGGTGCACTGATTGACCTGGGATGTGAGTGGGTGGGTTTAAAATGGTGGCTTTTGGTGTTGTGTGTGTAAAATAAGGGTCCGCCATTTTGAACCCACCCACTCACCGGGGTGATTGAGTGCTATGTGAGTGGGTGGGTTCAAAATGGTGGCCGTTTATTTTCTCTGGGACGTTGAAAGTCCGCCATTTTGAACCCACCCACTCACTCGGTTGCACTGATTTGACCTGGGAAGTGAGTGGGTGGGTTTAAAATGGTGGCTTTTGGTGTTGTGTGTGTAAAATAAGGGTCCGCCATTTTGAACCCACCCACTCACGGGGAAAACGTATAAAAGCAGTCGATTTTTAGGGAAAGGGATGTATTTCAATTGGACTTACCTGATCTGCCTGTCTGCCTCCCTGTCTGTTTGCCTGCTTGCCTATCCGCTTGTATGAGACGGAAACCATGAGACGTGGAGAAGATTTTCCCTTGGACCCAGCAGCCCCTCCGGTTGAAGTCTTGCCTGAAGACGAGCGTGTGAGGGTCATTTATCAACGACACTGGGCTACCATACGCCATTGTTTTCACCTTGACCGTCGTCTTTTGGACTTGTACAATTTTCGGCTGGAGGACCTTACGTATCTCACTACCTATGCCGAGAACATTTTCAAAGATCAGGTGACGGCCTATAAGTTGAATATGACATTTGGGTATATCTTACGGCATAAGGAGACGGACCAACTGCGGTATTTCTACCCGAGTAATAATTTGTATGTGTTTGACCAGCCATTCACCATCACAGATGCGATTTCTCTGGAGCCGGTGGTCGAGCAACTCACTACATTAGACCCGTTGGAATGGGCCCAGTTGCAACGCCCCAATACGCAATGGCTTGTGGAAATGGTGACTAACGTTACATTTTTCGTCACGAAAATGCGAGATCACCCGATCGGTGCTCCTGTAGAACTTCCCCCGTGGTTGTATCATCGACAAGGCCTGAATGCATTAACAGGAGGGAAAAAGGGGCCCTACAAAGACCGGAAATGTCTGTTTCGATGTTTGGCCGTGCATCTGGACGAGTGTGACCCCCAGAATTGTAACACAGTGGCCGATGGCTATTGGGAGGAGTATTTAGAGCAGCAAGACATGGATAAGCGGCACTTCCGTGGCGTTCCCTTTAAGAATTTGGATGACGTGGAAAGACTGTTCGATATTAATATCTTTGTGTATCGATTACGATGTGAGGAGGAGGAGGAGGATACATTTGTGGCTGAATTGGTTCGGCGATCCACAGAACGGTATGCTGCTACCATGAAAGTGAATGTATTCGATGACAATGGCGTGAGTCATTTTTCTCTCATTTACAATATGAGCCAGTACGCTCAGTCTTTCAGTTGTGCCCAATGCCATCGTGTGTTTAAAACGTCTTACAACTTACATCGCCACGAGAAAACCTGTGACAACAGTGTCAAGCGAGTCTATCCGGGTGGAGTGTATCATAATGCACCTACTATTTTTCAGGAACTGGCCGATGAGGGTGTGATGATACCGGAGGAGGATCGTTATTTCCCCTTCCGGGCATGCTATGATTTTGAGGCCCTGTTAGAGCCCATGGACCTGTTTTCGGCGAAAACACAGTGGACACAGCGCCATATTCCTCTGAGTGTCAGCATTTCATCCAATGTACCTGGCTATGACGCTGCTCCGGTGTGTTTCGTGTCCACGGGAGAATCCCATGAGTTGATCACCCGTATGATGGAGTATTTAGAGAAAGTCAGTGCGGCCAGTACGGCATTGATGGTGGCCAAGTTCGAGGACGTACTGACCTAGCTGGACGACCGCATTCCTGAACCTGGTGTAGCGTTCAGCGATGATGAAGAGTCCGAGTCCGAGTCTGAGCCGCAATCCCAGTCGCAGCCTCTGCAGTCGCAGGATGTCCCCCTGCCGAAACCGTATGCGGCGAAATTGAAAGCCCGGTTCGTGCAGTACCTGACTCAGTTACCGGTGCTCGGGTTTAATTCGGGCCGTTACGATCTGAACATGGTCAAGGAATTTCTCTACCCTTACTTGGCCCAGTCCGATACCCTCAAGTCGGTGATCAAGAAGATCAACAACCATATGGCCCTCACTACCACGTCACTGCATTTCCTCGATGTAAGGAATTACCTGGCACCTAATTGTAGCTATGACCAGTGGGTCAAGGCCTATAACTGTACCCAGACGAAAGGTTACTTTCCTTACACCTATATGACGAGCCTGGACCGCTTAGAAGACACCCAGTTGCCACCCCGCGAAGCGTTTTACAATGACCTGAAAGGGGCAGCTCTACCGGAGGCCACCTACATCGAACTCCAAGAAGTGTGGAACCGTCACAGCATGAAGACGTTGCGAGATTTCCTGGTGTGGTATAACAACCTAGATGTGGTTCCCTTTCTCGAAGCGGCCGAGAAAATGGTGCAACTCTTTCGTCGCCAAATGCATGTGGACATATTCAAGGAGTGCTTAAGTTTACCTGGTCTGGCCCTTCGCCATCTGTTTCAGGAGTGTCCTACGTACTTTTCACTCATACAACAAAAAGATGCAGACATGCACGATTGTTTGAAGCGGAACATTGTGGGGGGCCCTAGCCTTATTTTTCACCGCTACCACGAGAAGGATGTGACGACACTGCCCAGTGGCAAACCGTGTGCCAAAATCATTGGCTTTGACGCGAATGCTTTGTACTTGTGGTCGCTCGCCCAACCCATGCCCAGTGGTCATTATACGCGTTGGTTGGCAGAAGGTCACCATTTCACACCGCAACGGACGCCGTACAAACATCTCGCCGACCAGTGGTTAGACTGGGAAGCCTATCGACGGGGAATTTATATTCGTCACCAGACCAACGCCACAGAGAAGCGGATAGGAGATCGACGACTCCCCGTCGATGGGTTTGCCCTTGTCCGAGGCACACCGACTGTTTTCCAGTTTTACGGGTGTTATTGGCACGGCCACGCATGTCATTTCAGTGCGGGACGCTTCAATGAGCGCCGTGGAAAATCGGCACAAGAATTACGCGAAGAAGTAGTGGCCAACGGAGATTACGTGAAAGAGCGAGGATTCCATCTCATTGAGATGTGGGAGTGTGAATTTCACACGATGTGCAAGGCCCTGCCCCATTTACAACGGTTCCTAAAAGAGCGTGAGTACCCTTTGAGTCGTCGGCGACTGCTAAGTCTGCCTCAGATGTTGGACGCCATTCGTTCGGGACAGCTCTACGGCTTTGTAGAATGTGATGTGCATGTTCCCGACACTCTCAAGCCCCTCTTCGCCCAGTGTCCGCCTATCTTCAAGAACACGCTGGTGGGTCGGACGGATATTGGGGAGACCATGGGCGCCTATGCGGAGCAGCACGAGTGTTTGCCTAAACCTCGCCGCATGTTAATTGGAAGTATGTGGGCCGAGAAGATCTTGCTGGGCACCCCCTTATTGCAGTGGTATATGAAGCACGGTTTGGAAATTACTCAAATCTATCAGGTCATCCAGTACGTACCTGAGGCTTGTTTTGCGGAGAATGCGGACCTCGTGACGAAGGCCCGTCGTCAAGGTGATCAAGACCCGAGTCAGGCCATCATCGCTGAATCTTGGAAGCTCACTGGAAATGGTTATTATGGAAAGACAGTAACCAACCAGGATAAGCACGTCAACGTGAACATTTGTAGTACTGCCCAAGCCCGCAAAAGAGTGAATTTGCCTCTCTTTCGATCTGTGGAGGTGATCGATGACGACACCTATGAAGTCACTTTAGCCAAGAAGACTATCCGGTACAACTTACCCTTGCAGATTGGATGTATGGTCTATCAGGTGGCCAAGCTGAGGATGCTGGAATTCATCTATGATTTTATGGGTGTCTATTTTAATGCGTCAGACTGGCAACTCATGGAGATGGACACCGATTCGGCCTACATGGCCGTCTCCCACGCCGATTGGGAGCCCCTGGTGAAACCCGAGTTACGGGAACAGTATGAGGCGGAACGGGACCAGTGGCTACCCCGACGCGATCACTACACCTACGATAAGCGGACACCCGGGCTCTTCAAGCTGGAGTGGAGCGGCGATGCTATGATTGCGCTCTCCTCCAAGACCTACTACTGTTACGGAGGAGGGGATGGAGGAGGCGAGGAAAATAAATTTAGCTGTAAAGGGGTGAGCCGGCGCGATCCCAACATCGACAAAGCTCTCTACCTGGGCGTGTTGCAAAGCCAGGCCAGTGCGAGTGGTACTAACCGAGGATTCCGGGTCGTCGACCACCAGATGCGGAGCTATATTCAGCAACGAGACGCCTTTACTTTCTTTTATCCCAAACGAAAAGTATTGGCCGACGGTGTGAGCACCACTTACTTGGACTTGTAACATGTCGAACACTAACTGTGGAAAGATGATGATGAATTCAAACAAGTCTTGTTGACCAAGTATTGAGAACAAGGAAAACATGTATTGATCTGGAGAGATTGTATTATAAAAATTTCAGAGTTTTTTCACTGTTAATTGTATTAAAAAATTCAATACTTACCTATAATTGTATTAAATTCAATTGTGAATACGTTCATTGTGTGTTAATAAAAAAATAGTAATTAAAAAAATGCTTAGTGTTTATTTTTTTCCTTTTTTTAATAGTCAAATAGCTCCA
Organism: Hanleya hanleyi; assembly: GCA_036873755.1. Classification (NCBI taxonomy): domain Eukaryota; kingdom Metazoa; phylum Mollusca; class Polyplacophora; order Lepidopleurida; family Hanleyidae; genus Hanleya; species Hanleya hanleyi. Next base: position 248 of record JAVTVY010026046.1, on the reverse strand, counting down.
AAAACGTCTATTTCCATTCTTGCGCATGCGCAGAATGCTGATAGTTCAACCCACACCAGTCCATCAGCTGGCCCTTCATCTCACCTTCACATTGATACCTCACTCGGCTCCATCGGGCCACTAGGGGCTCTCCTAGCTCCAAAAAAGGCTATTTTGCAGATAATGTCAACATCGGGTGTACGAAGATTTTTTTATTTTTTTTATTTTAGAGGTAGTGGGTCGAGTGAGGTATTAAATGGAAGCTGACG
>JAVTVY010026045.1:0-10166 GCA_036873755.1 Hanleya hanleyi | reverse complement strand
TACAGGTATCAAATACCCTGTGGAACATCACACTAGCAAAGGAAATTCCAAAAATTCGCCTAATGCTGGAAGGCATTTGCTTTGGAGATCAACGTGGTCATTTTGAAGAAATAGATCCAGGGAAATTGCTAGTAAAGATGAAAGGACCATGTGATTTCCCAGATTTTGCGATCAGAACTGCATTTGAATTCTATGGTGACGTTCTTCCTATACAGAAAAAGTTCTATTCGTTTGATAGAGAGGTTGAGACAGGAATTTGGATGTCGAAATTTAAACGTACTCTTCCTTCTATTTTAGTGGGAGGTATGAGACTTCCTGTATGGTATAACGGTCAAGTAGATCAGAAGATGACATGAACTCGAGATGTGGTTATAATCCCAGTCTTTCCTAGCTCACTCGTGTCTTTGACAAAAACATCCCTATTTTCACCTAAGAAAACCAAAAATTCATGTTTTTGGTCAGGTGTAAGTATTGAATCTTCTAAAGATATGCCCAATTCCTTGGCTAACCCAGCAAAGTATGCATCACTCTTTTCTTCAACAGTATCAACCTGATACATTTTTCACATGGTGTTCATCTGGGCAATCAATGATTGATTTGTTGTCAACAAACTGAAACATACTGGTATGTATCGGTATACTGCTAGGGTTCAAAAGCCGAAACACTACTGTTTTATTTTGAACTTAAACCAACGATCTGGCTTCAGCAACGCTGAATTTACTAGCTCATGACAAAATAGGTTCCACCAGAACAAAATCTCTATCTTGCACCTTTGACACTTTCAGTGGAATTGATACTTCAGATTTTGGTTCAACAGCTATGTTACCTATGGTTTTGCTAACCCAGATATTGGGGCTGACAAGATTTTTATTTCCTGTGAAAACTGCCGAAACACGGACTTGTCCATTTCTCAAGGACAAACAATTATTGTCATAATCAATAGTTGCACGATGGTTGCGCAGGAAGCCCTCTCCTAGTGTAACAGATTTATGTACTTTCTTCAATACATAAAATTTCACTGTAACTTCCTCTAACCCTCTTATTTTAACTGATAAATTAACAGCACCTAACACTACATTTACTTCTCCACAAACACCAGAAATAGCTTGTAAAGGACATTTGCTTATAGATGCTTCAGGGACTGCTTTTTTCCAAAACGATTCTGAAATGCAAGAAATACTTGCCCCTGTATCTATAAGAGCTTCCGACTTTAGTTTACCAATTTTTATGTTAACTAGCTACATTCAAGTGGTGCAGTTAATACAGTCTTTGGTTGAGGACCATTATAATTAAGGGTAGCCACCTTGCAGCTCTTCTTTGTACATTTCCAGCTCGCCATTTTGTTTATTTGCGAAAATCAATTTACTGAGGAAATGATTTTATGTAGCAAATAGTGACCAAAAGCACCTGAGGCAAAACAATTGTTTCTTGAAGAACTGTCTCCGGGATGATTGTTGTACATTGATTGCTCTAAATCATCCTTGTTAATGGTCGTCTCTGGAGTTGATTTCTTGACCAATGAATATACATGTATGCGAATGTATATTCCCACATCTTCAACAATCGTGACAGCAGGCACATCCATTCATTGTTGTGCTGTACTCAACCCAGTGAAATGATTTTAAATCACCAGGTAATCTGGGGTGTTAACTTTGAAGTTAACAGTAAGGGGAACTCCACCATCCTCAAAAACTCTGCGATCTGTCTAACATAAACGTTAGGAAGAGTGAACGGGTTCAATTTCACCCAAAGTTGTTGAGGTATCAGGAAAGTTGAAGCCACGGGTTATGTACTATCTGTCGCCAGACAAATGTCCATGGGGAGCTGACGATTGTCTGCAACCTTAAATATAAACGAAGCAAGTCCATGCCTTCATTGTATAGGGTGCATGCTTTATTTACAGTGCATTGAATAGAAACAGGATACATAAACTTGTACATTGACAACACATCGGATATAGTAGTCATGGTCAACGGTGCAACATCATCATCGGTAAGTTAAGTCTTCGCAGCATCAATCAGACTTAGATTCAGTTATGGTACCACCAATCGTTTTGAGCAATTCTAAATTGACGGTTCACTTCCAAGTCCGCTCTGACTCCATAGTCTTGCGGATCCAAGCCTACATATTTCAATTATACATGGCTCTGCTTAATCAAGTTCCCCTGTTCAACACTATTCTGACTTGTCTTCAGTTGGACAATTCTCACCTCAAATATAAACGAAGCAAGTCCATGCCTTCATTGTATAGGGTGCATGCTTTATTTGCAGTGCATTGAATAGAAACCATACGTAAACAAGATACACAAACTTGTACATTGACAACACATCGGATATAGTAATCATGGTCAACGGCGCAACTTCATCATCGGTAAGTTAAGTCTTTGCAGCATCGATCAGACTTAGATTCAGCACTGGTACCACCAATTGATCGTCACTATATAGCTGAAATATTGCTGAATGCGACGTTAAACCTTAATTCTCTCTCTCTCTCTCTCTGGACAATTCTCCTGAGCAGACACTAACATTGTATGCCATATACATGGGGTTGCTAACTTATGTATCAAGGTATGTCTCCATGCTGACCTCCGTGGCCAGTTCTGCCTTCTGCCTTGGGGTGGCTCCAGTTTTAACCCCTGGGGACAACGTAACTATCAACACTAGAAGTTACCTGACAACAGGTAAGATGCACACCAATACTGACTAACTGTATACAATATAAATTAAGCTATTGTTCCCGATTACTTAACACCCAGCACAGCAGAGGCTATACAATATAGATTAACTTTTAATCCGCCCACCTAGATTGACTGAGCCAGTATATGTGTTCTACAGGACGAGAAGTCAGTTATATATAGTTGTATCTGACAGAAATATACCACAGCTGTACATGCATATGTAAAATACATGTACAACTGCCTGGTAACAATAGGAGGCTTTCTTTTGACCGCAATACTTTTGCTATTAACGTGAGAATAGCTTCCACCATCACTTCAGATTTAGGTTTGAGGCCTAAAATTAGCGAGTTCGGAAGCCCTCGCTGGTTTATGAAAACACGGACCAAGTCCCTATCCATCAGACCTTCCGAAGCCCTCCCCAACACGTCGAGTGCATTGCTAGGTGTTTAAATTATCCCCTCACCTTGTGTTAGTGTTTCATTCAGTTTGACAAGATATATACGTTCCCTAATTTTATAAGTTATATTAAACAGTCCAGGGTGTTCCGTAATACGGTAGTTGGGCGAGTCATCATGCACATTAACATTGTTGTTGTTGTTGGAGCTCGAGTCCTCGACATCAATGGCCTGGGTAATTTCCTCTCCATCTCCATCGATAGAGTCAGCATCACCCCCCGTCTGATTCGGTAACCCTCTGATTAACTGAACCACTTCCGCCAAACTATCCTCCTCCGTAGAGATTCTTACCCTATATATCACCCGCCAAGCAAAATGTTGTTGTCGTTGTTATTGAGTTGTTGTTGTTGCTAAATTGTCGTTATCAAAAACATGTATCAAATCATCAACATTTATAATATAACGTGTTTACATCTAATCATTACCTTTTGTTACACTTCAATTATTGCTGCAACATTTTGACAAGGTTTTTGTGTGATAAGATTAATTGAACACATTATGTTACTTTACTCGACTATTACGCGAGAACAAAAATATATAATTTTTTAAAGGGTTACTTGGATGGAGTATGCTCTTTCTATACTAATAACAAAATTAAAAAAAAAAATCTTAAATTGTATAATGGGATGGAGTATGGTCTTTTTATACTACTGATTTTAAAAATTAATATTTTTTTCTTAAATTGGGTAATGGGCTGAAGTATGGTCTTTTTATACTACTGATGAGAAAATTGAAAAAATAAAATAAATTGAAAAAAATAAAAAATTAAAGCAAATAGTTAATCGGTTGGAAAATATTTTTAAAATGTCCTATCAAATAATTGTATTCTACAACTGGTACATACATGTGAAGATTTACAGTATTCAATAAGGGTGTATGCGAATACTTGCTTAGTGTCATAGAAAATACCCTATTACCAAAAAAGACTGGTTGACTTGAAACACATCCTGACAACATCCCCACCGTTTTCGCACACATTTACAACAACATGATAATCACATTACTTAGGTGTCTGCTGGGAAGCAACTATTGTGATATATTCCTCATCGAGAACTCTCAAACATACTTTACTACGTTGAAAATAGTTATTATTCGATCAACCATGGTATGGTCCTACATCATATGTTATAATTCCACGGTTTATTATTCATGAGCCCTGTCTTAAAGTGATATTCCCACAATAGATTGCAAGGATGACATTTAACTCACTTTTCCAACACAATGTCAATTGACGGTTGAGAAAAATGAAATCCACAGGCCGGCCGGACCTGGGACAAATCTAATATCTTACTGGTTGTATCGTTAGTTTGATTCAACTGCACCAGACACAAATCACTAGTGACATTAGATAAGACACTCACAATCGAAGATAAACTGCATGTCGCAAGTTCTGTTATGGTTTCATTCAACAATAAGTGCACATCAAAAAATCTCATCATCGAACTCATCGCTTGCCGATTTGTTAGTGTTCAAATCTTAATCACGCACAGCGGCATATCAAAATATCAGCATTTCTGCTCTTGCATTGGCAAACTCAACAATTGTCGACATCTAAAAATCTACAAGCATGGGCTGCATCGCACCCTGAATCGAAATTTGATTCTACGTCTGAACAAAATTCAGTTATCAAAATGCTAGGTCAAATTATCGTTAGTCAAAAATGAAAGACTCATTTGCACCTATGCTTAATCAAAACTTCTCGTTAACCGCTCATATACTATAGCAAAATAACAGGTATATGACACGTCTATTTACTTGAGCATCTCAACGTTTGCAACTGGTCATAACGTTAACACTGTTTATGTTGACCCTAACAAACATCATTATCTGTATAACCCTGAAGTCAAATCATTGTGACCTAAACACGTCGAGCAAAACAAAACTTTGAGTGGGATAAACTTCATGATAAGCTACAGCAGAAAAAAATATCGAAGTTAAAACATCAAACGACTATATGCAAGGTTCATCAAAATTCTGAGATAAGGGCAAAATATGTAATTTTCATGCTACGGGTCGAAATACTGCATTGACTACACAAAGAAGATAATATGCAAATACACATTTTCATGCAAAATCGAACAAATCTCACCTGACAACTAGTACAGTAAAATACACCTTCAATTTTACCGGCTCTCAGACTGCATTTCCGTTGGGTGCCAGGCGTGGTTGGCATCGGCCCGTGTCATCCATTGGGTGCCAGGTGTGGTTGGCACCGGCCCGTCCTTGACACCCCCTCTGGTCGATCACTGCTGAGGCCAGTCACGTACCAAATATGGCCCAACTCATCGACCACAGCATCCTCGTCGTCGGATTCTGCACCAGCGGGAACAATACGTAACGTACGGCAAGCACTGGAGGAAGCGATATGGCATCGTTGTTGTTGGGGCAGATTCACGCTACGTTGAATTGTCACTTGCCAACGACCTCGTCGATACAATACAGATCGCTGCCACAAATCCACATTTGGTCGGGTTGACATGGCTAACTGAGGAATATTCTGTGAATGGGGTGATGCAACCATCAATGCTGATACTTATAAAAGGCTCTTAATCCTGTTCACATGCCACTAAGCATCGTTAATATTATGCAAGAAGGGGATAAGATATAAGATAAGATAGTTTATTTAACGTCGGTTTACAAAATCAGGAACATTAGCTCACACAGGCGCTATCCGACACAAATCACAGAGTAAAAGTACAAATAACATGTAAAACAGGGAGATATATACATTATACGAATATACAAATAAAAATGAATGAATGAATGGAATATGTGGTGCATATTTATATGTATTCACTCCAGTCCTTGCCAACTCAGCACAAGCTTTTTGAATATTGAGAGGCTTTCCGCACATTGAATATGCTGCGGTAAATCATTCCAGATTTTCGCTCCTTGATACCGGATGGACATTAGGCCCTGTTTAGTTGTTTTGCATAGTGGAATGTCTAACTGTTTGTTTCTTCTCAGGTTGTATTTTGTGTCTTTTACACTAAACAGTTCCTGGATGTATTTAGGGCTAATCCCATTTATGGCTTTATAGACTTCCGTCACCAGAAGCTGCTGACGCAAAATAACTAACGATGGTAAGTTAGATTTAACCAACAATTCAGCATATGTTGATATGTAGTCATTGTATACAAGGCGTAGTCCACGTTCTTCTAATGGAGACTATTACCATTGAGAGACGGAATGCAGACAGCGGCTGACATCCTGAAATGAACATGCACCGTATTAAATCTCTCTTTTAGTGAGATCCATGTTCCGACACCTGAATTGAGAAATAGTGAGAATATGCTATCAGGCCCGATTGTGGATTTAGATGTTTTCGACACATAATCCGATTCGCCTGACGACCATGCCGGGATCGTGCCGCTCCATTAAGTATATTGCTAAAATACATGTACAATGGCACTTGACAAAAACCGTCAGCAAGAAAGAGAAAAACAACACGTGTGAGTGGAAATTAATAAACAATTACACAACGTGTGCAGCATGGACAAAAGTAACGAAGAAGAAGAGTGTAAATCTAAAATAATATAAGATTTCACTCCGTGGATAATATCGGCATCACCATATCTGCAAGAATATGAGAGTATATATGGTGAATAATTTTTTTTATATTCATGATTAGGCTTGGCCCCTGATGAGAGATATGCCGGGGATATACGTAAGATATATTCCCGAAATTATCCGAAACAACTGCTCTGATGTGCATATGAACATCTCTTCATACAATTCGTCTGTTTTCTTCTTGTCAGCCATGTGAAAGATCTTTAAAGAAAACAGTAGAATGCTCTTACACACCCCCCCCCCCATCTTTGGTATATACAATCTGATATCCACTCACGTACCCACTCCGAAGCGCACAACAGCAGCGCAAATCTTCAAGGAATACCAGAGACAGTAGTTTGACAACATCGTACAATATTTTCGTATTGACAGACGTAAAATTGTCTGACAAATAGACAATGAATGCATTGTATATTCAGATGGGTCTGGAATGAGGGTGGTCTTACATTAATGCATGCCGAGGCCACACCCACCAACGATTTTTCGGCAAACAACCAGATTATGTTAGAACATAAGCCAGGCTATCAGAAAAACATAACCTTGAAAAATCCCCGAGGGGGGGATGGGGGTCTACGGTGGCCCATGGACTATCGAGACCATCAAAGTGTAGATTAGGGTTTTCTTTTATGTCTAATGCAATAAATTGAAATTTCAAAGGATTTGCTTGCATACGGTTTGAAGTAAACCAATTTATGCAATTTCCAGCATCTCTTTGAAGACTATTAATTACTTCCTGAAGAGTTTGCCCAATAACGCTCAGGGTGTTATCATCGGCATAATTCACAAGGGTAGATGATTTCACAAAATAAAATAGGTCATTGATAAAAATGTTAAATAAGATGGGCCCCAATATTGACCCCTGGGGCACGCCATTTACAATTTTTTTCCAATCACTTACAGTGTTGCCGAGCTTAACCCTCTGGTACCTGTTTTCTAAATAGCTTTTAAAAAGCGAAACGCTGGTATCATTCATGCCATATGCAGCGAGTTTGGCCAATAAGAGGTTATGGGGCAAACAGTCGAATGCCTTGGAAAAATCAATCATTAACGCGCCTGCTGCTCCACCCTTGTCTAAAGCCTCCTTCCACTGTTCAACAAGTTTAATTAAAACATGCTGTGTGTTATATGATTTTCTATAAGCAGATATATAATCAGATAAAATGGCACTGGTAAAACTTTGCAGTTGATTGTTTATACAGGTTTCAAAAACTTTAGATATACTAGTAAGTATACTAATCGGACGGTAATTCTTTTTCTCGAGAGGATCGTCTTTCTTATAAACTGGATTAACTTCAGCAAGTTTACATTGCGTAGGAAATTTACTGGTTTTGAAACACTGATTTAAAACGCTCGTTAAAGGTGCTGATATTACTGGTGCAGCATGCCTTAACAGTTTGGCTGGAATTTGATCAAATCCCGTAGCCTTTTTAATTTTCAGACTACATAAGATTTTCTGAACGTCACTAGCGGCTACTTCACTAGAAGCAAAGTCTGTTTTGATCACACGCGTTTTCCCCCAAGCTGTAACCGTGATGGTCCGACATTGGTACCAACATGGTCCAGTACCAATTGGTAAACATATTGTTCACCGCCAATGTAAAGATAGATGTATGGGTGCCAACGATGTACCGATATAAAATGGTACATCATGGTGTGGTAAACATTTGGACCAATATATGGTTTCCTTTTGAAAGCCGCAGTTTTGTATTTCTTATCCCATAATGCAAAGCGTGTTTTCAGTTGTTTCCGGTAACAACAACAACAATATTGCGAGGCTGTTGTCGCTGTTGTCCGAAAACAAATGCTTCGCTGGAAGTGGACGTCCGTAGAGGCCTGGGCATCATCATAGAAGTTTTGTGGTTGTTTTTAACCCACAGCAGTGTCTTCCAGATCATCGTCTTCAACCTAAAGGTAATTTCGAGTGTCCAAACGATCCTTTTTTCACGGAGGGTCAACTGACACTTTTTCAGACTCGGTAATTTAGATTCAACGTACAGATTCAGAACAGAGTTCAATTTCCTCCGTAAGAAAAAAAAATCGGCCGTACAAACGAACTGTACGCCGGCGAACAAGCCCAGACATATGTGATGGAAGAGCCCATTTTCATACCATTCAAAATTATGTAACACCGACACACCGCAGATCCCGCCTTCTCCGCAGACACACACGAATAGGGGGCTAAATACTCTACTGTACTGCATTAAAATTCCATCAAATCTCGTCAGGATAGCCCAAAAAAAAACAAGTAGCCTGTAGTCCAGACAATACACCCCCCCCCCCCTTCCCAACGCCTCACACACACAAAGTCACAACAATAGTGCTCCAATGCAACATTATTCAACGTAATGTGTAATGCATGGTTACATAATTTTGGATGGCTTCTGAATTCACTACATTTCCACATACAGCACAGTTAAAACATTTAAAATAATTGTTTGTGTCCATCTCAATAACTTTATTTTGGAAATTTAGAGCATAACAATAGGTTATATATAAAAAGACATTTCCCAAACAATACATTGACTGTCTCCTGTGTGAGAAATAGTCATCTGAAGAGTCGAAGAATAATTGAATACTGTCAGATATACTGCAATTAACCTGAAAGGCTGGTTACCGCTATCAATATACATTATTTTAAGCTTACCAAATGATATAATTTCAAGATCAAACTGAATATCAAAGAGAATGGCCCATGCTTACAAATAAAATTACTGTCATGCAATGCAAAATGGTCCAAAACATACCAATTGTACAAAGAATGTCTTTGTGTTTTTGTTTACATAGACGGTCCTCACTCGAATAAAAACTAAATAAACATTGTTTCGTCCTGATTGAAATTGACAGAAACTCATTCAACGTCATTGATACACCAATACATAGAACTTTTTTTTCTGTGAAGTTGTTTGTACCAAATGATACACCAAAAATGGAATATTTTAGAAACAGAACAGTACCAAAATGGAACAACATAGAAACTCCAAATGCACTATGGGACTTTTTCTAGTGTTATTGTTGCATCGCCATGTTTATTGCATTTTCAATGTAACATCCTATTGTGACATAATGGTGGTAACATCATTGTTGATGTCACACCACCAGATTGCTCCCAGTATGTATGAATGAAAGCAGTCAAAACCTATCTGTATCAAACCCATTGCACTCACCACTGCTCCCTATGTATAAATTTTTCACCAGTGTAAATGTTCGTCACTTCATGTTTGCCCACCACCATCGTCGATTCGACTAATAAAATATTATCTATGAAAGAATTGGTTTGGTTGACATAAAATACTACAGCATTTTGTTGTAAGCTATATACTCAGACTAATTGCAAGGCATTGAATGTCATCAATACCTGAACATGAAGTAGTACATTGGTGAAAAATAGCTGCATTTAGTTTTAATACCATCTTGATGGAGTAGGCACATGTATGTAATTTCCAGGCATACCTGTCAATCATAAC
>JAVTVY010026044.1:0-10805 GCA_036873755.1 Hanleya hanleyi | reverse complement strand
GGGGCGTGAAATTGTCGCACTTTACTGCTGCTATTTCCAACCTTGGGCAGTTTGAAAACATACAAAAATGTAAAACAAGTCTATATAATCACCTCTACAACAATTTATCACAAAAAAGTAGCAGATTTTGAGACCATTTTGTATAACCTTTAAAGGCGTTTTAGCGTGCCCCTATATATCTACCGTTGTGTGGACTCATTCCTTCGTGTAGATTTCTGGCACGCGACTTGCAGGTGGTGTCTGCTTTGATTAATTGATGGGTCAACACATTTATTGTCAGGCACAGGTATGCTAACTTGATCGTTATATGAGAATATGTTCCTTTGCACTAAAAATCTCCACAATTCTGCCGTTTGCAGTATAGTAGAATAGAAATAATTGCTTGTTTACTGCGGTAAAACAAGTAGGATAGATCACGATGCAATAGGACGAGTTTTCACGTTTGATCACTCAGGTCCGCGGCCTTCGTGACCATCCCATTACATCGCGATCTATTCTACTTGTTTTACCGCAGTAAACAAGCGATTATTTTCTCAGCCATGCCCATGCTTAGCGCCCTTATCTAACGAAGTGGGGGTTAGAGATATCACAACTAAACTGATCGTTAGAATGTGTGCTGTTATTAGATACTAGTAGTTCAGCAGGTACTATAAGATACACCGGATGTATTTTCCATCTCTGTCGTATACATGTATATGGATAAACATGTCTGTGTCGCTCAACTTAAATCCCTTCAATCTCTAAAAATGAAAGGATGGGACGAGTGAGTGAGTAGGATTTAACGCCGTTTTAAAATTGTTTCAGTCATATCACAACGGTGCCTGTATGTGCCAGAACACGAGAGTGTCCACAGTTCCTGTTATTCTGGACACTGATCAGCCCAGCCAGTACAGCACCCGGTCACCCATCCAGGATGGGACGAAGAAAAGCCCACCCCAGAAACATGCTGGTTTTGCAAACTTCAAGCTTCAATCCGTAGGTATAGGTGGACATTTTTATAGAATTATTAAAGATATGTATCAGGGTAATATGCTGTGTGTTCGCATGGCGACCGCTCTCTCTGATATTTTGACTCCTCAACAGGATTCGTCAAGGAGATAATTTAAGTCCTAATATTTTTAAACTCTTCATAAATGATTTGCCACTGATATTTGATGACTCTTGTGATGCAGTTAAGATCAATGCCACCTCAGTTAATTGCCTTTTGTACGCAGATGATTTAGTTTTCCTGTCAGATAGTGAGACAGGCTTGCAGAATTCACTTGACAAGCTACTTATCTATTGTAATAGATGGAACTTACATGTTAACGTTTCAAAGACTAAATGTATGATATTTAATAGCCGTAAGAGCACTACCCCATATGCATTTTCTCTGGGTGATATTCAAATTGAATCTGTGAAGTCCTATACATATTTAGAAATTACTCTCAACACATGTGGTACATGGAAACTAGCAAAAGAACAGCTTAATTCAAGAGCATCGAAGGCATCTTTCATGCTCCGGAGATGCTTTTCAACTACTCTACCCAGTATCACTGCCTCGTTACATATTTTTCACCAACACTGTCAAACCAGTCCTACTTTATTGTTCCGAGATCTGGGGTACCATACCGTCCTCTAAATTACCAAGTGATAAATTTTGGAGTAATTTAATCAAAAGTGATATAATGGAAAGACTACATTTAAGATAGTGCAAATATCTACTAGGGGTTAACAGGAGATGTAGTAACTGCGCTGTTCTGGGGGAGCTGGGGAGGTATCCACTGATCCTGGAAGTAATTTCTACAACGTTGAAATACTGACATCGCTTAGCTGAGATGCCAGATAACACATCAATTAGCAAGACATGCTTATATTATGTCAAAAAAATGGATTCCCAAGGTAAAAATACCTGGATATCTGTTATAAAGAGTATATTATCTTTTGTTCAGCTAGAATATTTGTACAGCCAGGTGCAACATATGTCCATTGGTCAAATTTTGTCTCAGGTTATGACAAAATTGCGCGTTTCATTTCGTAGTTGGTGGCTCCGCCACCTATGGAATGACTGTCGCTCGAACCCAAATACTGGTAATAAGCTCCGTACGTATAGAACGTTTAAATACAAATTTGATACCGAGCCCTATTTGTCTACCCTAAATAGTCGTCATAGATCTGAATTATGCAAATTGAGAACAAGTTGCCATCAACTACAAATAGAAAAAGGTAGATATAACAAGACATCGCCTGATAAAAGTCTAATTTGTGGCTCGGGTAAAGTGGAAGACGAATTTCACTTTTTGATGGACTGTAATGCATATACCGCATTGAGAAATACGCTTTTCTCCTCTGTCAATTTATTAAACAAGAATTTCCCTGCACTTAGTCTCCGTAACAAATTTGTATGGTTACTTTCATGTGAAGATCCAGAAATCCTAAAACCTTTGGGTAAATATGTCCATGATTGTGTCACTATGCGGGACAAAATATTAGAACCACAAACAGGGTAATATATAGTAAATAAAGGCAGCCAAACTGCCTATATCTACATAAATATACCGTAGACCTCCTGTCCTTGCAGGGTTACAGTAACATCACCCTGTCACTGTATATATGTTGCACTGGTTTCTGGTTAATTGCTTACTCATTAGACATGTTAGAGCTGTAGTTTTACTACTGGTTCCTGGTAGTGCCTAATCGACGAATCATTCGACATTACATCCGTCGAAAACGTTGGGGTTACTCCCCTTCATTATTTTTGTGATTGTATCTGCTCCCAGAGGGCGCTGTGATTAGCCTTGAATAAAAGTCTGAAGTCTGAAGTCTGAGAGAAAAGATCTATACGTAACCAACTACATAGATAGATAGCTCCAATGGAATAGACACGTTTCTTGAGAGAATAATACTCGCGATATAGTTACCAGAGGAAAGCTGTCGAAAATTTCGTCGTATTTAAATACTCAATACAGTTAAGAATAATTTGCTCCCTCGAAGTTAAATTCCCTTTCCGCTCGAATACATAAACGCCGCTGAAAAGAAAAGACAAATAGCCACCCTGAGAAATATCATACATCAGATTCAATATCAGACGGGTTCAACTCTATACAATTAATCGTACAATGGTTTGGAATATGTACTTCCAGCGTTAACTTTTAGAGACCATCTCCTTTTTCAAATTCTCTCCTCGATCAAAGTACCAACTCAGATGATATCAAACAGTGTTAACCAAACAACAAACGTCAATAACGTGAGCAATTTGTTTCCAATATCACATATACCGTACAGCAATGGTGGTTTGGTCGTTGTGGAATATGGGTTTCCACACTGTCAGGAGAAATATGGTCAGTCCGACCATACCACATGGTACAGCTTTGACAGGCCATACATCATATGGTGAAAAACGAAAATACACCCTGGTCCACCACGGTGGTTTTGACCACTCGTCTCACCGTCTGTCACATCTCAACCATGGAGTGTGTGTTCAGGCTGACCATAGTTTTCTGACTGCATATAAACGATTTGTGAATACTTACGGTGACCCTGCCAGTTGCCCATCGGTATTAGTTAAACGCCACGTGTCCAACACTACTGCACTTTCACAGCGGCAGGTCTGCACTATTTCGTCTTAAGATATTTCAAGTTTAGTAAACCCAGCCTTGAATAATCCATCAAAGGATGCAATTATGGCTGAAATTCAAATAATGTAATATCCGATATATATATGTATAACATTCTATAACAGCATTGAGCTAACTGGATGAGTCAAATGACGTCTGCTTTCATACAAGTAACAATCGAATAAAACAAACAAATAAATTGCAAGATGAAATTTCATTCTCAAGTTTAACTGTTAATCCCGTCGGGGAATTGATCAACAAAGCGACACAAATAGGCCAAAAACTGACTGAGCTGACAAAATCGCTCCCCATTTGAAAGACCGCATCAACTCGTTCACTGACATTGGAACGATGCCAACCGTGACGGAGCGTCGTCCCAACATCAGTGGACGAGTTTTTTTCCAAAAAAGGGGAGAAAGGTTGTCAAAGCTAAAAATATACTTTCAACCTTTCGTTGTAATCTTTGTTGATAATCAATTTGAGTAGTGCAATGGAGTAGAAATAATGTTTTCAGAGGCGCGCTAAATGGTTATTTCACGCACGGTTAATGTGGAAAAGTTTATAAATTTTAGGGCGCGGGCTTCGCCCTTTCCTTAAAATATAAACTTTTCCACATTAAACCGCGCATAAAATAACCATTTAGCACACCTATGAAAACATTATTTCTTGAATATAGATTGTAATTATATGGAATTGCCAAGTGATGAAGTAGAAGTATACCATGTGGGTCACATTGTGTAATTGGAAATATAATTGAAATGCTATTTGTACAAAATATTCTTGAATGTGGTGTTATTTGTGATTGAACCGTTACATCTTCCTTATTAATGATCATATCTATATGAAATTTATTATATTGTATTTTACCTTGATGCCACCATTGACAAATACTATCCGGATTCGTTTTTGTATCTCAACCCGGCATGAAATCATTTTGCGGCCGCCGTGTCCAAATGTCAACTCATAAATATACTTTCTTCCAAAATAAGTATATGTGTAAGTGTATTGCCACATCGTTCTTATCGCTGATCGACATATGTCTAAATATCATGATATATTGTTCAAGATTACTTAGCACTCTTTTCGACAGTCGCTTTCGACAGGACTACTCTTCTGCCTTCCTCTGTGTTACCTCGTATATGACGGTAACAACCGAAATTTGGAGAGTTAAGTAACTATCATATACCTCTGAGTGTCTACTGAGAAATACGCTGTTTCCGATGGCGCAACGCCTTTGCGTCAAACGAGCCTGAATACTAATTATCAGAGCTACATAATGAGCGCTACAACAACTCCAGGTAATTTAACTATCATTGCATCATTACTTGCCGCATACAGTATCGTTGCTGAATTCAAAATGGCAACCTTGTGGATCGTCAGGAATGTTAAATGTTGCTTTTAACTAAGGGCGATATCACATTGCACTACACACATCCAGCCTCGTCTAATTTGCTGTTTCATGTTGATTATCAGCTTGTTTAAGTAGCTTTTCTATCATGTCTAGTGGAACGTCATTGATAAATTGCGAAACCATGATAAATCATCTTTTTCAAAGTGTACACCTGCGCAGTCAATCTTCACCGCATTTCTAATCAATTTGGACTACAGTTCAGCACAATTGCAAACCTCTAATGTGCAACTTGAAGCTGAACAGCTCACTCGAAAGGCAAACTCTGGATGGCGGGTAGAGCTTACACGGATCGGAACTGATGCGATTTGACATGAAACATTTGGTTTTGTCGTTTGTGAACTCATGAAGATTGGATAAATGCCCAAATTATGAAACGATTCATTGAATGACTTTTTGTCCCTGTCATATTCAACTTATCTATGATTCTTCGTGTGTGATTTTATTTTCCAACACGAATTGACATTCGTGCGTATGGCTATGCATAGACGCTTGTATCAGCCCCATTCTTTTCAAACCGCAGCTGACTGTGTGTGCAATATCGCATCTGGAGGAGTCATGAACATGTTAAGAATTTAGTACATATTTCTTGTGTGTAGTATTTCTTCAAGAAATCATGATGAGAAAGATATGAGATCATTCACACATACTCCCTTTTCCTATGGGAAGGTATTTTTTTCTTGAAATAATAGCTGAATGTTACCCCTCGAATTGCACTCTCGTTGGAATACAACTCAAACCTTAGGTATTAAGAACATCACCACATGATAAATAAATCATGATGTGTAGATATATTGGATCACTGAGAAGAGATTTATAGCAGTGTTAGTACATATATCCTGTTTTTCGGAAGAAAGTGTAGCTTTCTGTTGATGGTTGGATATGGCTCCATCTGACGTCACAAGATTGAATAACAGAAACAAATCATGATATCGTATAACTTTGCAATAATTGGTGAGTAATAATCGATAAGGTTCAGACAGATTGGCCCATTAATCAGAGTTTTTCGGTTGTTCAAAATCGCCTAACCCGCGCAACAGCTGCAGTGTGTCATTTCGGCAGCGATAAAAATAATCTGCACCACTTTGAACTCGACATTCACTCTACATCTTGATAGAGAGCCACGGTAAAGATGACACATATTTTGCCGTTGGGGTGAACCAATTCCTTTAATAAGACTATTTTTCAACTTGGCTCCAAGACTAAATTACAAGCGTCTAGTCCGTCATCCATAATTCAACCGTCGTCCATTAGAGAATATCCGCGTCCATAATCCAAAGACCTATTCCATATTCCATATAACAGTATTAGCACCAAATTCAAACAGACAATCATAGTATACATAAACATAGGCTTGTTTCCTGCAAGAGAGAAGCGGTCAACAGTTTTCAATGATGCTGACAAGATATCATGATATTCCAAAAATATCAAATCCGTATCGCTGATCAGTATTCGTAATCCATAATATTCGTTGTAAAGTCGTCATCTAAAGAATGATGTATCTCAGTCACGCTTTGATTGTGACTGTTCATATGAGTACCATGATGATCTTGAAGTACATGGGTTCATACGGCCCTAGCCCCGGGTTGAGCGGAATTAGACACAAGTTACGAAACGTAGCGCCATAGATCTTGCACGCTACGTTCGTATTTTTTTATCAGCATGCGATAAGTATCGCCAAATTTGAGAAACTTTGAGTGGAGGCGTTTGGTGGAATAGCCCTGTCTTATAAGTTTCTGTAACAATGTTTTGTGACGTTGATTAAAATCGTCACATTTAACACAGGATCTAGCAAATGCTACTAAGCGAGATATGTATACGCCATATGCAGGTCCCACTGGAATATTACTGTCCAGAAAGGGATAGTTTACGATGTCGAAATTGTAATCATCTCTTTTGTAATAAAGTCGACGAGGGAGAATGCCCGCTTCATTTTTATAGAGATAAAGATCTAAATATGATGTGCCTGTAGGGCTGTCTGTAGTTTCCTTCAAATCCAGTGAAGGTGGATATATATCCTTCACTGCGTCATTTATATAGCGATTATCCACAGCGAGAAGATCGTCTATATAGCGTTTGGTGAATGAGAAGGAACGGGCTTTGAATGGATCAGTTTTTGAAAGCGCCTGCATATAGTCATATTCATAAGAGAACAGATACAGGTCGGCCAACAGGGGTGCACAATTAGTGCCCATTGGAATACCTATATGCTGCTGATATATTGTGTTGCCAAATTTCACGAGAAATTCAAGCAACTCTATAAACAAAGAAACATCCCATGAATGATATTTCTTGTATGTAGTCGAGCTAAAGAATGCTTTATGGCTTCCGACATTAATATATCTACGATCAGTTTTCTTGAACACAGATACTATTAATGAACTTATACGGTCAATAAGGTCCTGATGAGGGATTCTAGTATAGAAAGTCGAGAAATCCCATCTGGATACATGTCTGTACCGTATGTGACCTTTAGCATCAAGTTCTTCCGTAAGACATTTTGAGTTTTTCAATATCCACATACATTCAACGCCAGAGTTCTTAGAAATAGTGGCGCAATACCTTTCCCAAAATGCTTTACCTCCTGAAGGGCCCTCGTCAATAGGGTTGAAAGAAGCTTGGTGGTGCAGCTTCTAGAACCAGCTATGAATCTAGCTTTGTATGGTGATTTATGCATTTTGGGAGTCCAGTATAATTTTGGTATGTCGTTATGATTGGTTGAAATACAAATACCTCTTTCCCTGAGAAACTGTTTGTGATTGTTAAATAAATCTTCCAGAGTAAATGCAGTATGGGAGCAAGTAGACGTATATATGATGAAGATATGTCTACACTCAATTCTTTAACCAGCACCTGGTAATAGTAATATTGTGGCGAATTTGTAAATAGAGAAATATTCTAATAGTTATATAGTTTTAACACTGGAACGGATGATCTTTCGGTAAGCGATAACCCCCTGTCTTGAGCCTCGCTCCTTGTATTTTTTGCACTGGCAAGGTTAGACTGGATACCCGTCTCTATTAATAACGTTGGGATACATAGGTCGCGTCAACAAAATGCCGGCCAAGGCCTAACCCTATATGCAGCGAAGGATGACGTAGCGTAATGTGGGTTAGGCATCCAGACTATGGCAAGGTCACATCTCGGCAAATTGTGGTGAACTTTTACGTAAGTTTTTGAAATTATCTTTGACGATTGAAATTTTAAAATATATTGGCTTAAATCTTTGACTATTCAACTAATTGAATACGTAATGACAGAATATTGGACCTTATAGATTATTTGTAAATAATAACGAAAGAGACCAGGGGTTCGTTGACCTTACGTGAGCGCCATTATGATATACGCACATGTTGTTGTTGTTAAAAACATTTTACAGAAACGATGGATATCGGACAAATAACTTGTTATTAACTGTTTAGATGTTTGACATTATATTCCTTAAAATTATCAGAACCTAACTACAGTCGGTGAAACTTATAGGAGAACTGTATGTCTGATAATTTGATGACATTCGATAGTAAATTTATACTCCACTTCTCTACCGACACGCCATATTTTTAGCTTCGTCTCATTACATGTCAAGCTATTTTATGCGTTTGCAAGAATTGTATTGCTTCCCAAAGAATTTAGAGTTGATAGTTATCAAATATAGTATGTTTGTTATTTCACACAATAGCTATATTTTAGTTTTTGCGAAATTATCTTGTTGAAAACACTGATTCATAGTTTTCAAGATCGCTATGTTGTCACCATTTTCTCCATACAATCAGCATCAGTTACAAAGATTGACAGGCTCTGAGCCAATGGGATGGTAGGAATTTCGGTCATGTAATGAATATTCATGAGTATTGGTTATATAAGTGATCAAAATTCGTAAATATGGCAGACGGTCTCGGGGTCCGGGACAGACAAGACGTCGTTACGCTGTCCGAATGCAGAGCGAACCAGACGAAATACATGTTAGTATCTTAAAAACAAGATACACAGTCTTAGATAAGTTTGCTAGAATTTTGAAAGTATCCATACAATACAATAGATCATATATGATATTATCATAGCGATAGGCACTCATCATTGATAGCCAGTGTGATTGGTAGTATCCATGTTCCAGGGCCGCTTTCATTGATTTCAGCCAGAAAAGTATCCACATTCCACGGCCAAATATAACACCGCAGGAAAGTTTGGGTAAAAGCTGACGAGAAACACATGGAATGGCACATATTCTGATTATGTATATATGTTATATTACAGAATAAATTGTTGACTTTTTATTGTTGAATTTAAAGTGGGTTTAAGATGGCGGTTGTGGTGGGGTGGTGGATGGTGGGTTTAAGATGGCGGTTGTGGTGGGGTGGTGGATGGTGGGTTTAAGATGGCGGTTGTGGTGGGGTGGTGGATGGTGGGTTTAAGATGGCGGTTGTGGTGGGGTGGTGGATGGTGGGTTTAAGATGGCGGCTTGTGGTGGTGGGTGGTGGGTTTAAGATGGCGGCATGACTGACCTGTCTAGGCTATAGTTCCGGGACAAAGGTCAAAAATAGTTCCATGTATACATCCCCTGTGATGCGGTCTGGTGGTGATGTGGTCTGCCTCCGCGGGCAGAAAAGTAGTCCCACGGAATGTACACCGTGCCTGGGGGGTTTCCCCCGGCCGCAGCGCGCTACATAGAACTTATAGTCATAAACTTAATCTATACGTGTTGGACGATTTAATCTATACGTGTTGGACGAGTCTTCACTCACCGTATACGCGCAGCTCAATTAAACATAATCTATAGGTGTTGTACCATGTTAATAGGATCAGTCTAGCATCTGTACCACCCTAGGGTCGAGTGTTTATTGTCCCGTGTATCACCGCAAGAAAACAACAAACAAAATGGCGGCTCCAGGATGGTGTGGGGATGCCCTTTCCATATCACGGCGTCGACAGTAGCGCCATCTGCACACATTGACGCAAGGGAGACAACTCGTGTGGCCTAAGGATTTGGAAATAGCCGTGTTGGAGCTAGGGGAGCCACAAATGGTCCAATGGGATCGAGTGAGGTATCAAAGTAAAGCTTATGTGAAGGGGCATCTAATGGGCTGGGTGTGGGGTTGAAATATCGGCCTTCTGCGCATGCGCGGTGGCCGAAGGGTATGAAAATAGCCGTGTTGGAGCTAGGGAAGCCACTAAGGGTCCGAGGGGGTCGAGTGAGGTATCAAAGTGAAGCATTCGTGAAGGGGCATCTGATGGGATGGGTGTGGGGTTGAAATATCGGCATTCTGCGCATGCGCGGTGGACCAAGGGTATGGAAATAGACGTTTTGGCATCTAGGGGAGCCACTATTGGTCCAGTGGGGTCATATGAGGTATCAATGTGGAGCATTCGTGAAGGGGCATCTGATGGGCTGGGTGTGGGGTTAAAATATCGGCATTCTGCGCATGCGCGGTGGACCAAGGGTATGGAAATAGACGTTTTGGCATCTAGGGGAGTTTCACTCATTGTCCATAATGGCATGAGGCATCAAAGTGAAGCCTAGGTGAATGGGCATCCCACTCTGGACTCAGTGGGTTGAAATAGCGGCATTCTGCGCATGCGCGGTGGACCAAGGGTATGGAAATAGACGTTTTGGCATCTAGGGGAGCCACTATTGGTCCAGTGGGGTCATATGAGGTATCAATGTGGAGCATTCGTGAAGGGGCATCTGATGGGCTGGGTGTGGGGTTAAAATATCGGCATTCTGCGCATGCGCGGTGGACCAAGGGTATGGAAATAGACGTTTTGGCATCTAGGGGAGCCACTAAGGGTCCGATGGGGTCGAG
>JAVTVY010026043.1:0-10334 GCA_036873755.1 Hanleya hanleyi | reverse complement strand
ATAATTTCATCGTATTTGAGCTCATAGTAATATAATGGTCTTTTGATTGGTCGTATCAATAAGTCACATGCTTCAAGAGGCGAGGCATATACTTATTAAAAATGCATGAAATACAGTGCAGTATTTCAGCCAGAGACATTGTAGGTGGGTGCTTCTGGAGGAGCAAGAATGCATTTACCTGAGGAAACTATTGAAATATGTGACTTAATAACCTCATCTGGTGACATCCTGTGACTCCACTGGCTTGGTGAATACTCATGATCCAAATCCTGAAAACAATAATAAACACCAGTTTCAATGCACAATTTATACAACAACTAAGAGCTGGGGAATGGCATTGATTGTACCAGGGCTGTGATCACAGGCCCGCAAAACAAGAGTTTTGGGGGGTGTGGGCGGTGGTATTAGGGTGAAGTGTCGAAATTTGGGGTCTCTATATATAACCCTATGCTTCATATAGTGGATTTATATAAAGCATGGCGTTATATATAGAGACCCCATATTTCGACACTTCACCCTAATACCACCACCCACACCCCCCAAAACCCTTGTTTTGCGGGCCTGTGGCTGTGATCATACGCCGAATAACCCCCTAGAACTAGACACATGTACACTAATGTAGGTTCAGCACGAGTAATATGTATCGTACATAGACCTCTCAATGCTCAACCCACCACAACCACTTGCCCCCGCTCCCACCCAAAGCACACCCACATTATCTTCAGAGAAACTGACTGTAAACTTTCGACATTGTGACCATGGATCTGTGTCGCTACTGTGTGTAGGTCATATTGCGGCAATGCTGCGGGAGTGTTGAGAATGGGACTCCGGCAATGTATTGTAACAATTAGCACTCAAGTTGGTATTTTCTTCAGTATGTGCATACAATTAATGGACCAAGGGCAGTTATTTACTGAGGCAAATGAGGCAATATTTTTATAGTGGAATGCGACAGAATATGCTCAGTTTCTCCATATAACTCTCACTCTTTGGGCTCATCAAGAAAGTTACATTTCTCCAACTAAGAATGTGGTGTAGGTCATTTCCATGAGATGTGATTTGCCTTATTTTTCACATGTGAAATGATTAATTATTTTTACATGAAATGTGATTTTTCAATTTTAAGGAGAATGATGACTCTCGATCTCCATCGCTCTCCGATTTATTTTTTTGTTTTGTTTTTTTTCTCCAGGAAAGTTTTTGATCACTCTCCTGAAAACTGGCAGGCAATGCAGAGGGATATTGGAGAGAATGAATGCTCTGGACAAAACAACATCCAGGAGAAGGATCAGCTCTCGCAGATTTTACTAAAACGAGAGACTAGATACGATTTATTCTGCTGAGCTGTGATCGATATAAATTTTTTGATGAGATCTGTGAAATATGTTTTTTTTATTGTCAACTGTGATTAATGTTCCTTTGTGAAATGAAAATGAGAACCAAACAGAGAATCAATACATTTCTAGGCCAGAAAAAAACATCATGTTGTCAATATGTAAATAGCATACATATTTTCATTGAGCAGAAGTGCTGTGAAAATATGCAGATTTTGGAAATAAGATATCTGCATTGTGTTGAGGGTGGTAGGGCCTATAGTGGGGTTGGGTATGTAAATCATGTTCCACTGAAAATAATGTGGTTATTTCATGAGTCGCAAAAAGGAAAATGACCATTTCATGTTTAATGAAAAATTATTTTTGGTATTTTTGGTAAACATGAAATGACCATTTTCCTTTCTATGACACTAGGAAATTTCCACTAGGAAGTTCCTGGCAGGTGCTTCTGAAGGTTGTCCCACCTCAAGTCATGGTCACCCTCCCTACCCCCACCAAACCCCTGATCCCAAGTCAGGAAGTGGGGGAGACCCCCTGCTTCTGTCACTAGGAAATTTCTACTGGCAAGTTCTTGGCAGGTGACTCTGATTGGTTAAAGCTCCATACTAATAAGCTTTACTCACTGCACAGCGGGTCGCATAGGTGTGGCGCGGGATAGGGTGGGGCGAGAGAGACCTGGGGTTTTCACTACCTGAGATTCCATGGGCCAGGCTTGCACCCTACAGTAGAATGGGTCGACTGCGCATGCGCGATGAGTAGTATAGAAAGGACACGCGATCTTCCTAGTCATTCTAATAGCCAATGGTATCCACACTTATGAAGAGCGTCACTGGGATGATCCAGTCTTCTTTAGACTAACGGCATGTCTATTCTTCCCAGACTTGAGGGGCCAGATTTGATCCCCCATCCCAGAAGCGGGACAGGAAACTCTGTTGCTCCTCTCACGGTCCAAATCACCCCGATTGATTCAAATATGCAGGTTCTGGATCGTAGTGCCGTACTGCTTGTACTAATAATAACCTGAATGCAACACCGCCTTAAGCCTCGATTCTAATGGAAATATTAATTTCTCTGATCTAAGTCGAATCGAGCAATTAGCCCTGCTTTTTGACCCTCCCTTTAATCGCTAAACACATTAGCATGTGTCTGGAGGAACGTGGACTTCGAACTGGATAGGGTGGACCACTTCCTTGTGTATCATGTATCCACGACCACCTATCCGCATACCTCTCCAAGTACAAGCTGCTTTGTGAAAACCAATCTGGATTCCGTGCACAACACTCATGCCAGAGTGCTTTAACAAAAATGATTGAATCCTGGCTATCTTCGATAGACAAAGGGAATCTTGTTGGCTGTGTTAAGTTAGATTTCAGAAAAGCTTTCGATACTGTAAATCATACTATTATACTACAAAAACTCAAACTCTACAAACTCTCTACCAAGGCGTACAACTGGATGGAATCTTACCTACAAAACAGAAAACAATTTGTTTCAGTCGAAAATCACATGTCTGATCCTCTCCTTATTCATGCTGGTGTTCCCCAGGGGTCTATCCTTGGACCTCTGTTATTCATTATTTATGTTAATGATTTGCTATTATGTGATCTGACGATCTATATGCTGACGATACTACTATATACCACAATGCACGTAGCTTGAAAGAACTGAAAGATGTTATGAGTCTGGATAGTGAAGTCATTGAGAGATGGTGTCAGGAAAACAAACTGTTTATTCACTTTTCAAAGTCCACTAGTATGATCCTCACAACAAAACAAAAATCAAAAAAGGTGTGATCTTAATTTTAAGATCACCCTTGATGGCAATGAGCTTAAGAATGTCAAAAAAGACAAAATACTGGGCCTTAATGTTGATCATAGCCTGAGCTGGAATGATCATACTGATTATGTTTGTCAAAAACTTTCTTCCAAAATAGGAATACTATATAGACACAGACACCTACTCAACAAAGAAGCAAAAATCACCTACTACAATGCGTACATTCTCCCACACATGGACTATTGCCTCACAATTTGGGGCAATGCATCCACTACACAGACTGACAGAATTTACAAACTTCAAAAAAGAGCAGCCAGAATCATTTTAAATGCAGATTACTCAACCCCAACAAAAACACTTTTTAAAGAACTCGGATGGCTAACCATACAAGAACGGATAACTATGGCAAGCCAAAGTGCTTTTTATTCGAGAATTTCCGATATCGGGAATTGAATTCCCGATATCGGAATTAAAATTTCCGATATCGGAAATTCATGACCTTCAATTTCCGATATCGAAAATTGAATTCTCGATATCGGATTCAATTGAAATTGCAATTCCCGATATCGGAAATTAGAATTTTCGATATCGGAAATTGAATTTCCGATATCGGGAATTGCAATTTCCGATATCGGGAATTCGAATTCCCGATATCGGAAATTCAATTCCCGATATCGGAAATTCAATTCCCGATATCGGAAATTCAATTCCCGATATCGGAAATTCAATTTCCGATATCGGAAATGCAATTCCCGATATCGGAAATTGTCATTGAATTTCCGATATCGGGAATTGCAACTCTAGGGTGCACTCCACACTTGCCACGGTTTCGTACAAAGTGGTCCCTCCCTAATTTTATAATAAGGAAGATCGCCCGATTTTGACAGCAAGGTAATTCTTCTTACCTTTCTACTAACTGATATCTATAGTATCACCCTGCTGGACGTAACCGTTTCTCCAAAGGGGGATATAACAATTGCTTGTTGATCGCACCCACTCGCCACTACAGAGTTAATCGTGTCCGGAATTGAATATCTGGAGGACCAAAATCCGCACTTTTTCTGGAAGCGAAAATCATGATTCCTCTATGGCGATAACATTTTACAAAAAACGAGTAGGTCGACCCCCTATTTTTTTCGCCATATTAAATTGTCCTTTGGACAGGAAACACTTTAACATACATAAAAAGAAAATCATTTCATATGTTTTTCAGAAAAGTTGAAGAAGGGCTAAGGAGGACTGCACGTCTTTCCTTTTCAATTTCAATAGCTCACAAGTCCCCTGAAATAACGGCACGAGTGTGCCCATTTGGAAAATATATACGTTTACAAGGTTTTTGTTAAAGATTTTACATCTATTTATGGTCGAAGATCCAAACCCATGCCTGTTTTTAGCCGCACATCATTTAGGTTTCAGATTCAGATTCAGATTTAGGTGTGGAATGCACCCCTAGGTTTTGTAAAGCTTTCAGGCTTTCATTTCCGATATCGGAAATTCGGTGACAATTTCCGATATGGGAAATTCTATTTCCGATAACGGAAATTGAATTCCCGATATCGGAAATTGAATTACCGATATCGGAAATTGAATTCCCGATATCGGAAATTGAATTTCCGATATGGGAAATTCTATTTCCGATATCAAAAATTGTCACTGAATTTCCGATTCTAATTCCCGATATCGGAAATTCTATTTCCGATATCGGGAATTGCAATTTCTGATATCGGAAATTAGAATTTCCGATATCGGGAATTGAATTCCCGATATCGGAAATTCGGAATAAAAAGCACTTTGGCTTGCCATAGATAACATATCAGAAAGCTATTTTTATGTTCAAAATCATCAACCACTTATGTCCCCCTTACCTCAACTCTCTCTTTAAATATGTTAATGAAATTACTGCACACACTCTAAGATCAACTGAAAACAACAAACTGTATCTTCCAAAACCCAGAACAAACTATCTGAAACAAAGCCTGAGTTTTTCTGGAGCAATGCTGTGGAACTCCCTTGGCAACAACCTCAAACATGTCAAAGAAGCCCCATCTCTCAATGCCTTCAAGTCCAGACTTCTGAAATCCCTATGCTCTAGCACATAATATTATGTACTATTTTTATGTCAAGACATTTACTCTGCAGTGTTTCTTGATTGTATATGTTGTACATACTTGTATATTTTTCTTTTTTTTTTGGAGGGCCTCCGGGAAGAACAGTTTTTGCAACTGACAGAGTTACCCTCATGAAATAAAGATATATATATATATCTAATGTTACTGCAGTATAAATGTTTTACACCACTGTATAAACTACTATTACTGTATTGAAGCTATCTGGAGGCCTTGTAGCCTATATTGATGTTTATTGTCTGTTAGTTTTATGCACTGTCCCAACTGGGATGTTTGGTATAATAAATTGATTCTGATTCTGATGCTGAGGCTCCTTTCAAGAGGGGACTGAAACCGGGTGAGAAACCATAGCATAGTGAGAAAACGGACATTTATGTGAATTGTTGAAAAGTTGTTTGCCAGCCTGATCCTATTACTGGGTCCTATAAATCGCCACCCCTTCCTTCAAATTTCCCCTGTATCCCCTTGACTGTTTGAGGACGCTGAGCCTGTGCTGTGACCTAAATCGTGTGCAACACAATATTCTTGTTGTTGACATGTGAGACCAGTATTTTACTGGCATAACACGTCAATAACAATAAACTACACTACAGCGGATAGCGTACATAGATAGTTGACACACTAATTTATGTGTACCATAATTCACGTAGCTAAGTAGAGGTATGCATGAAAACTTATGCAGACAGAGCCACAGATTCTGAGAAACTGTCACTCCTCGAACAGAAAAGCAGACGGCGGGCGTGACCACGTGCACCCTAAATAGAGCTATCGCTTCGTATAGTAGCCACCCGAAAGTATCTATTTTTTTATCTGCATGTGATTCAGTTGTAAAGCTGCTGCAAATTTATTGAGATAATTCTGATGGATATTTGTTCTAGTTCTTTATAAGATGATATTCAATCTAAGTAGAGACGTAGTTATGAGATCGTGAATTATTGTGGCTTCAGCCGTCGATTCGTATACGAATTGTCAAGAGTGATGAGCTATGATAAAGTACGGACGTATGGGTTAAAACCACTATAGAAACCACGCACTCATTGGTTTAGAAATAGTTCGGGTGGTGGATTACCTGTGGTCATTGAGAAAGGATCGGAGCCTCCAAGGGCGGAGGGTGAGTGGAGAGACGCAGAAAATCTAGACAAGTTTTGGCCATTACCTGGAGTGATGGCGGATTCTTTGAACACCCCTAATCAGTTTTCACGTGGGAAAGGTAGTTTTCCTTCACACATGCTGTAGATTTGAAGCGAGCAACAATAACACGAGATACGTGTTTGTTTCTAGTGTCACTGACAAAACTCTTTCCATCCTAAACATTGCAGTTTCAGAATGCGTGCAATGTTGTTGTTGTTGTTGAAAAATTATCTTGTCAAAACATGCTTTCGTTTTTGTACTCACCAGGCTCGATATTTGGAGATAGCGCGAGAGCTGTAGCTCCGTAGTCTTTTTGGACTTGTTTGAAAGGGAGCAATTGCAATATTTGTAGTACAACAACAGACGACGTTTTTGAGTGTTGAAAACTGGGATCCTGATTTGCCTGTTAGTCAACAGGTCGATAGACTCGTGCCTGTTTAAGGGTGTGACATATGCAACTGTACCTTTTTTGATAGAATGACAAGTGATCTGATTACTAAATAGGCAATACATTTGGTGGCTAATATCATATACCAAAATGTTCCCCAAACCTTGCTGAACGCGAATATGACACCTCTTTGAAGAAACAATGTAAATTGGAGAATATAATTACAAAAACAATGGGACTTGGGACTGCCAGCAGAAGTCAATAAAGAATAAACACACAATATTGAAAAGCAGTTAAGAAAATTCTGTATCGTGTGTTTTACAACAAAGACTATGTTAGATATGAAAAATGATTTGGGAAGTATTTTTAAATATTTTTTTTACTTCTTCAGTAATTGTCTTAGTCTAGAAGTTTTGTGTACCCGACATGTGGATCAAATCACAGATATGTGTCAATTGGCAATTAATTATGCAGCTTCTTTTAGAACCAGACACAATCACAACAGGCTGTGAATGAATGGACCACAATAGGCAGTTGGGGATTGAATAGAAAAAATCTAGGGCATTTCCCTCACTGACTGCACGGACTGGTTTAGATGTATTAGCTTTTCAAAGTAACACAGGTTGGTGACAGGAGTGTGACACACAGGTATGTCTTGGATAGCTCTACACAGCTTTGGACTGTCCTTCATATTGGCTGACACAAATTATCATTGCCTTGGACAATTATTTTGACATAGTAAATGATAAAAAATGTTTTAAAAATACTTTCCGATGGAATTTTCTTTTCGGAGATAGTCTTTGTTGTAGCAGTGATTTCATACAATTTTTAGGACCATCTATCAAGAGTATGTGTTTATTCTTTATTGACTTCTGCTGGCAGTTCCAAGAATCATTGTTTTTATCCCATCGGCATATATGCCGGATGGGATCATGTCGTCACTCTGTCCGGCTGGCTGGCTGGCTGGATGGCTGGCTGGCTGGATGAACGACGTGACCGCTCTAAAAGGTGAACCGTTCCAGCTAGAGTCTTCAAATTTGGTATACTGCATTGTTGGGTGGTGAAGCACAAGCCCATTGAAATTGGGCACATTTAGTTGATTTTTGTGGTTTCCATAGCAACATAACGAAAAATATCCATATAACGACGTGACCGCTCTAAAAGGTGAACCGTTGCAACTGGAGACTTCAAATTTGGTATACTGCATTGTTGGGTGGTAAAGCACAAGCCTATTGAAATTGGGCGCATTTAGTTGATTTTTGTGGATTCCATGGCAACATAACGAAAAATATCCACATGGTGACGTGACCGCTCTCAAAGGTGAACCGTTGCAGCTAGAGACTTCAAATTTGGTATACAGCATTGTTGGGTGGTAAAGCACAAGCCTATTGAAATTGGGCGCATTTAGTTGATTTTTGTGGTTTCCATGGCAACATAACAAAAAATATCCACATGCTGACGTGACCGCTCTCAAAGGTGAACCGTTGCAGCTAGAGACTTCAAATTTGGTATACAGCATTGTTGGGTGGTAAAGCACAAGCCTATTGAAATTGGGCACATTTAGTTGATTTTTGTGGTTTCCATGGCAACATAACAAAAAAAATATCCACATTACGACGTGAATGCTCTAAAAGCCGAACCGTTGCAGCTGGAGACTTCAAATTTGGTATACAGCATTGTTGGGTGTTAAAGCACAAGGCTATTGAAATTGGGTAAATTTGGGTGTTTTTGCTGTTTCCATGGCAACATAATGGAAAATATCCACAGAATGAGGTTAATGCTTTAGAAACAGAACCATTGCAGCTAGACAATTCGAATTTGTTAGCATTATTGTGTGCTTGGTGTTTTTGCAGTTTCCATGACAACAAATGGAAAATATCCACCGAATGATGTTAATGCTTTAGAAACCAAACCATTGATGCTGGTGTTTGAATTTCGTGTCATCTTAAATGAAGGACAACATTTCCTCCAATTTTGCTATCAAATAATTGTATCTCGCATCATATGATTTACCCTAAAGCTTCTGCAGGAACCATTTGTGTCCACACATGTAACTTACTATATTAATCACAACTGAGTTCCTAAAGTTTGGGTGCACACTCTGCATGTGATTAATTTCCTGAATTGAATTGAATTCCACCTTGTGGTTTTTCAGACTGACAGACGATGGCATGCAGTTGTCAGTGTGGTTGTTTCATGTACAGGGAGCTTTCTATTGCTTTCATGTCAGCACACCTACCTCTACCCTCAAGGAGAGCATGTCCCCATCCCCAGGTCGCCGAGCCGCACCGTCCATCTTCCCAAACTAGCCCTCGCCCGACCCTCATCTATTGTCTTTGAGCATATATATCTCCAATATATCTTGGCAGAAGCTGAAATTTGTGTGTTGTCTGCAATATTGAGATAATTGCAACCCCAAAAGGTTTCAATTTATCAGGCACATACCCATGTTTTTGTATTTGGTAAATATGTCCCTTGTCTGTATAATACACCTGGGCCTATCGTACTATGCCTTTAACATTTTACATTAACCAACAATACATGTGAACATTTCCTTACACATAATTGAGAGCCACTTTAATGCTCCTCTTATCAGAGCGGGTGGTTGGTGGGTGCCCGCCCCTTTTATATCTAGTTGCCGCTAGCCAACTTTCCATACAAATAAACATGACCGTTTTTCCCCCAACTACTTCTGTTTCCCCTTATTGAATGCCCTTCATCTGTCTATACCGGAGATTTATATTGCTCATGTGAAAGGGACGGCAAGTTCACACTAGGCCGATGGGATCAAGTGTGGCTGTGGCCTCTAGTTGTAATTATATTCTCCAATTTACATTGTCTGTTCAAAGAGGTGTCATATTCACATTCAGCAAGGTTTGGGGAACATTTTGGTATATGATATTGGCCACCAACTGTATTGCCTATTTAGAAATCAGATCACTTGTGATTCTATGAAAAAAGGTATAGTTGCATATGTCACCCCCTTAACTAAGATTCATAGAGTCTCCCTTCCTTTGACGCTATGCCAACGACAAAATACATTTCCCTGTTGGTAACTCGAACATCTCCATGGCGCACTTATTATTACCTTTGCGCCCTATTGGACCTTCATTAACTTGAGAAAATGGGCCGCCATGAATACAAATACAGAAATGGCAGACTAAATGGCCCTTCGTCGGTCATATATTAATTACAGACGTTAAAATTATCCCTATGGAGCCTCAAAATCACCTGAAATCGAGGGTCAAGAAGATGGGCATTTCCGTCATAATAGACCCTGTGTATACAGGGGATGATGATCACAACATCGATTATGGTATATTTATTCATGGCGGCCCATGTTCTCAAGTTAATGAAGGTCCAATAGGGCGCAAAGGTAATAATAAGTGTGCCATGGGGATGTTCGAGTTACCGATAGGGAAATGTATTTATTTTGGGCCCGCGTGTTGTTATGACATTGTTTTAGGAGCGTAAATCTTTCCCGAACGAACTCTGGTTGCTTGGTAGATTTTTGTAATATGAAAATTCAGCTTGATGGCTGAAATCTATTGTGTCGATTCAAAATTAAATGTGAAAAGA
>JAVTVY010026042.1:0-11445 GCA_036873755.1 Hanleya hanleyi | reverse complement strand
CTTAAACACAAGTTCACTTATTTTTTTATGCCCCCCGCCATAGTGATGGCCGGGGGCATTAATTGTTTGTCCTGCTGTCCTGTCGTCCTTCCGTCATTAACACCTCGTCATCTTAATTTTTGTCATTTGGCACTTGTCCAGATTATGCGAGGCACGGCGAAAAAGGTGACTGAAACAGAATTTTTTTAATTATCCAAATTAGACCTCCACTGACCAATACAGAACAGTGGAGGGGCAGTGTCGGACTAAAGCGGGATGGGAGACATACAATTAAGCAATCTGTGATTGCTTCTTTCCTGCTTTGATATTCAAACTGCACCTTGCAAAGCCATATACGGAAATGCCTCCAATAATTCAATCACTTTTAAACCATGATTGAAATATTGGAGACATTACCATATGTTCTAGCTAAATACAAGCGAAGTTTACTTTACAGATATGCACACCCACATCTCAGACCAAATTTCGGTTGTACATGTATTCATGACATGTATAAGCTTACTTTAGGAAAAAAAGGTAATCTTTATTTCAAGTTTTATAAT
This sequence comes from Hanleya hanleyi, assembly GCA_036873755.1. NCBI lineage: Eukaryota > Metazoa > Mollusca > Polyplacophora > Lepidopleurida > Hanleyidae > Hanleya > Hanleya hanleyi. The sequence goes on along the minus strand of JAVTVY010026042.1, from coordinate 10,903 downwards.
ATAGTTCATCTTTCAATCCAACTTCAACATCACTGACAAAGAAGTCAAATTTTTATAACAATATGTATTGTCATTGCCAGTGATGTGCAACCTGAAAGGCTCGATCTTTATGCGAAGCTGCATGTTATTGACAAAACCCAAAACGGCGAGCTGCCGGGTTACACATAACCCTTGTTAATTTATGTAAAATTATTGATGATCTATATATCCTTTGATACTATTCAAGTGTTCAGTATGATACTCGGTATACATCATCAATACATCAAGAGACAAGTAATGACTACCGGTTTCTTTGATTGGACGGAAATCTTAGGGGCCATTTCTAATTGCAACATTTTTGATAATCTGTATATTTGTAAATAACTGCTTGGTGTTCCTGACATCTTCAAAGTTGTATTGTTCAATTTGGATACATTATGTATGGCTGGCACCCAGAGCCGAGGGGTTTTCAGATGCGCAGCTTCGTATTGATATATTCCACACGTAATTCTGTGAACGGGAAGTTGGAATTATAATGATATGGGATCAATATGTGCTAACTCCCATTTCTACAAACAAGTGTGCAGCATATTCTTCATAGGTATGACATTGTAGGTATGATCACCAACACTGTCCACAAACTGACCACAGTGATTGGTAAACTCTACTTGTATTCGTGGGGTTTGATATTTCATCTACTGTCCCATCCTACTGAGGCCCCAAAATCACTAACACGGGCGAAAATCAGGCCACCTCCGATATGTTGCATCATTCGTGGCAGTAGAAGTTTTCACTCATTTCCACCGCTTGGCATCAAAACTATAAACTTGACATTTACGGAATTGGGCAATATTTCAAATAAACTTCAAAAGATAGAATAATCTGGGGGCTATTTACCTTTATTTAGCTTCGCTTGCCAATTTGGGCAACACCAATACCACACCGTGTCACGTAACCTTCAATACTGGCACCTCAAATTTAGGTGAGAGTATCATGGAAATATTGCTACATTAAAGCGAAAAGTTGGTACATGTATTTCCGTTGACTTCGAGCACATTTTGATGTCTGTCTTCAAGCTGAACCCATACTTGGCGTGGCGACAATGTAATTTTCATTGCTGTCTTTTCCATGGCGTGACCACTGACTAGCATGCTAGCTCTCGGTGACCACTGACTAGCATGCTAGCTCTCGGTGACCACTGACTAGCATGCTAGCTCTCGGTGACCACTGACTAGCATGCTAGCTCTCGCTGACCACTGACTAGCATGCTAGCTCTCGGTGACCACTGACTAGCATGCTAGCTCTCGGTGACCACTGACTAGCATGCTAGCTCGGTGACCACTGACTAGCATGCTAGCTCGGTGACCACTCGGACTAGCATGCTAGCTCTCGGTGACCACTGACTAGCATGCTAGCTCTCGTGACACTGACTAGCACATGCTAGCTCGCACCACACTGACTAGCTGCTAGCTCGGTGACCACTGACTAGCATGCTAGCTCGTGACCACTGACTAGCATGCTAGCCTCGGTGACCACTGACTAGCATGCTAGCTCGGTGACCACTGACTCAGCATGCTAGCTCGCACCACTGACTAGCATGCTAGCTCGGTGAGCCACTGACTAGCATGCTAGCTCGGTGACCACTGACTAGCATGCGTCTCGGTGACCACTGACTAGCATGCTAGCCTCTGTGACCACTGACTAGCATGCTAGCCTCGGTGACCACTGACTAGCATGCTAGCTCTCGGTGACCACTGACTAGCATGCTAGCTCTCGGTGACCACTGACTAGCATGCTAGCTCTCGGTGACCACTGACTAGCATGCTAGCTCTCGGTGACCACTGACTAGCATGCTAGCTCTCGCTGACACCTCAGTTGCTGCATAAAGGTAATGGCCTTGAATCTCACATAAAATACAAACATATATTCCAATACATACACATTCTGAAGTCATCCATTTTTCTTTCAGTCAGGGGAGGTAATTTGAGTTGTCATTACTGAATTTTGTTCTTCAGGCAACACGACAGGATATAGACACGGAGAGACAGACGTACAACACATCGCGGGCTGGCTTAGATAGCATGTATTCTGACGTACAGAAAAAACTAGAGGATGAAACACAGCTGAGATTAGTAAGTGTTCTGAATGGAGACTTCTCTGGTTATAATTAGGAGAGACTGTCCGTGTCTAACACGTACAGGATGTCTATCATTGTTGAATAGCACTGTTATCAGGCTTTATGCTGATATACTCCCAGCAATTCTTCAGTGGTGTTTGGCTTGTGTATGTGCCCATGCGATAACTGCTACATTCCTCGCTAACATTTCTTACCCTGTTCTGGTACCCTTCCTACAGCAATCTTTCTTTTGTAATTGGGGAAATGGTCCAGTTTTGATAAGAAGCCATGCATCTTGGTTACGGTCATACAGAGGAAACTTGTACTTCATCAGCTATAACAGGGTGATTCATGGAATTGTTTGATAATAAGGAGCTATAACAGGGTGATTCATGGAATTGTTTGATAATAAGCAGCTATAACAGGGTGATTCATGGAATTGTTTGATAATAAGGAGCTATAATAGGGTGATTCATGGAATTGTTTGATAATAATAGTGACTCACATTAGGAAAAAGGACACAGAAAAATTATATCTATCAGAACCATTTATATGTAAATAGTAGCCGATCCAAAATGGAATCGAGCTGATCAAAATGTGATCCTCTCATATTCAAGGGTTAGATCAGGTAAGGTGCCACCCCGGGCTAGAGTATATATGCTTGTGGTACCTCCCAACATTCAGGTGTATTCTCTGGGAAATGAGCCTAATGACTTTAAACCTGAAATGGGCTCGTATCTCTACTAATTCAATTAGTCCATGAGCCAGACCAGATATCGGTACCACCTGGGGTGGCAAATTCTCATGTTTTTTGGAAGCCCTATATCCATAGATGAAAAAAAAATTGAAAGCAATCCGGGACTCACAGCTTAATGGTAGTAATCACCTCTTAGCATGCTTAGCGATGGACACCCGAGTCCAATCTGAGGGACCAGATTTGGGGATAGGGGAAATATAAAGTTCAATAACTTTGCAAGTAATGGTGATATAGTGACATTTGGCCACTCAAAATGTTGGTAATTTGATCCTCTATATGGTGTTATAGGCTAATTTGTCAATTCTGTAGGTCACCAGAGGTCAAAAGGTCACGAAATCTGAATCCTAACTAAAATGTGACCACCTGTAGGAAAACACGCTGCAGATACCATACCAATGGGATTTTCTCAGCGTAAATGAGTTCAAATGGAAGCCAAGAAGTATCCAAGTCTATAATGAGTCGAAACGAGTGGAGTTTATTATTATTTAGACGGTGGCACAGAACTGTTTTTGACGTAGTTTCAAAAATGGTCTTTTTATTGCGCTAAAAACAGGCAAAATTGTATGAAGTGGGACAACTTGAAATTAGTTGCATATTTTGAGAAATAACTACTACAAATGCTAATGACCATGTCTTAGGTCTATTCAGTGATTAGTTAAGCTACATGTCGAGGTAATTAGGTCACCAGAGGTCAAGGGCAAAGATTGTCACTTATTAATTTTCTACATTTTTACTTGGGACTTTCATATTACAATGTATTGACATTGCAACAAGTTTCAAGTATAGAGCATCAGAGCTATCGCTGGTGCACCCTGTACCCTATCGCCCGTAGGGCATAGGGTACACCAGGATGCGAGTGCACCAGGTATGGGTCCGCAGGGGTCAAAGATCAATCGTCCTCCAAATCCCCTTTATCGCTCGTTAAGGCGCTGAGACGGGCGTTATGGCGTAAAGATAGGGCGTTAAGGCGTTGAGACGGGCGTTAAGGCGTAACGACAGGCGTTGACGGCGTCACTGCATTTCGATGTATTGGTGGCAATTCCATGAAAATCAGACCTTCTGAGCTAGTTCACCAGGGTGTTGAAGCGTTAAGCAAAGCGTTGATGGGCGCTACTGTCTATAAATGCTAGCGTATTCCCAAATCCCCTGGGGTGGCAAATTCTCGTTATGTTTGTTGGAAGTCCTCTATCCATAAATGAAAAAAACTTTGAAAGCAATCCGGGACTCACAGCTTACAGGTAGTAATCACCTCTTAAAGATGGACACCGGAGTCCAATCTGAGAGACCAGATTTTGGGGTAGGGGAAATATAAAGTTGAATAACTTAGCAAGTGATATCTAAAACGTGACCATCTGTAGGAAAACTCGCTGCAGATACCATACCAATGGGACTTTCTTAACCTAAATGGGTTGAAATGGAAGCCGAGAAGTGCCCAAGTCTATAATAAGTCTAAACAAGTGGAGTTTATTATTATTGAGACTGTGGCACAGAACTGTTTTTGACGCATTTTCAAAAATGGTCTTTGTATTACGCTAAAAACAGGCAAAATTGTATGAAGTTGGACAGCCTGAAATTAGTTGCATATTTCGACAAATAACTACTCCAAATGCCAATGGTCATGTCTTAGGTCTATTCAGGGATTAGTTAAGCTACATTTCGAGGTAATTAGGTCACCAGAGGTCAAGGTCAAAGATTGTGAATTATTAATTTTCTACATTTTTACTTGGGACTTTCATGTTACAATGTATTTACATTGCAACCAGTTTCAAGTATAGAGCATCAGAGCCATCGTGCCCGTAGGGCATAGGGTACACCAGGATGCGAGTGCACCAGGTATGGGTGTCCGCAGGGTCAAAGGTCAATCGTCCTCAAAATCCCCTTTATCGCTCGTTAAGGCGCTGAGACGGACGTTAAGGCGTAAAGATAGGGCGTTGAGGCGTTGAGACGGGCGTTAAGGCGTAACGACGGGCGTTGACGGCGTCACTACATTTCGATGTATCGTTGGCAATTCCATGAAAATCAGAACTTCTGAGCTAGTTCACCAGGGCGTTGAAGCGTTAAGCTAAGCGTTGATGGGCGTTACTGTCTATAAATGCAAGCGTTTTCCCAAAACACGCACAGTCGACGTTCAAGCGTCAACATGGCTTATACTTGCTCTAAGTGCGAACGATACGATATGATGCGACGCGAGAGAAATATACATGGGATCGAAGACTCCGAGGCACAAGAACCGGACACAGAAAGTGATGAGAGTCCATCGAGTGATACCGAAACAGAGATTGCTGAGAGTCTATCCACTGATATCGAAACAGAGATTGCTGAGATTTTATCTAGTGATACGGAGAGCTTGACCTCAGATAGTCAGCGTACGTCCTAGGAAAGTGAGGCAGAACCTACCTTCTGGGATCGTATTGTGAGAGCAGCTATCAATACTCACGCTGCAGCAATCGGGGATGCCGGAAAGGATAACTTACAACAGCCAAATGCGCACCCGCATCAGGAAAACAGCCATGGCGATCTATGAACAGTATACCTTACTATCGCTTGAAATGAAAGGCGAACGCACGCACAGTTCCATCGTGAAAACCAAGCGTCACTTGAAGAGGATATGGGGCTACCACCCATCGAGGCCCTGGAAGGTGCGATCAGGATGCGCAAACAACTCTTTCAGAACATGCTGCCTCAGTGGTATCCTGAACTGCCCGACGATGGGCTGATGGGGTCAAAATGGTCCAAATGAACTTCCAGAGTGAGTGAGTGAATGAGGCATGTCCAACGCCCGTCTTGACGCATGGACGCACTAAAGATGGTGAGTGAGTGAGTGAGTTTACGAGTAGTAGCCAAAGTGGATATTTTGGGGGTTTGAAGGAAGGTGTTTGGGGTAGAAATGGATTATTTCTGGGTCTGAATGCGTCGTTTGAAGTGGCATCTTATTGCAACACCTTGTAGCAACAATTAGCCCAAAAACTCTGATTTTCATGGAATTGTCACTAATTCATTGGAAAAGCAGTGACGCCCGTCAACGCCCTTCATTACGCCTTAACGCCCTAGCATAACACCTTGACGCCGCCATGCTATAGACGAGAGAGAGAACAACAACAACAAGGATGACAGATGAGAGAACAACAAGAACAACAGCCGCGTTGGACATGTTTACAATTCAGGAAGAGTCTTGTCCGATCAGAGGCCGCCATTTAGCGCTGCATCTGTCATATTCTCGGCTGCTCTTGTCCAATCATAAGCTGTCCTTTGACAAAGTTCCATCTTTGCTCGGTGTGACCTAAGCATCACCGGGCAGTTCAGGATACCACTGAGGCAGCCTGTCCTGAAAGAGTTATTTGCGCATTCTGATCGCATTTTCCAGGGCCTTGGTGGGTGGTAGCCCCATATCCTCTTCCAAGTGACGCTTGGTCATCATGATGGACCTGTGCGTGGGGTCGCTTTTCATTTCAAGCGGTAGTAAGGTATACTCTTCATAAATCGCCATGGCTGTTCTCTTGATGCAGGGGCGCATTTGGGTGTATGCCTGTTGTAAGTTAATCCTGTCCGGCGTTCTCGATTGCTGCAGAGTGAATATTGATAGCTGCTCTCACAATACGATCCCAGAAGGTAGGTACTGCCTCACTTTCCCCGGACATAGGCTGACTATCTGAGGTCAAGCTCTCCGTATCACTAGATAGAATCTCAGCAATCTCTGTTTCGGTATCAGTCGATGGACTCTCATCAGTCTCTGTATCGGCTTCTTGTGCCTCGGGGTCTTCAATCCCATGTATATTTTTCTCGTGTCGCATCATATCTTAACGTCTGGTGAACGTGCGTTCGCACTTAGAGCAAGTATAAGCCATGTTGACGGTTGAATGTCGCGTGTTTTGGGATTAAACTTGCTCTTATAGACGGTAACGCTCATCAACGCTTAGGCTTAACGCTTCAACGCCCTGGTGAACTAGCTCAGAAGCTCTGACTTTCATGGAATTGCCACCAATACATCGAAATGCAGTGACGCCCGTCAAAGCCCGTCATTACGACTTAACATCCGTCTCAACGCCTTAACGCCCTATCTGTACGCCTTAACGCCCGTCTCAGCACCTTAACGAGCGATAAAGGGGATTTGGAGGATGATTGATCTTTGACCCCTGTCGACACCCATACCTGGTGCACTCGCACTCTGGTTTACCCATTGCCCTACGGGCTATGTGGTACAGGGTGCACCAGCGATGTCTCTGATGCTCTATACTTAAAACTGGTTGCAATGTAAATACCTTGTAATATGAAAGTCCCAAGTAAAAATGTAGAAAATTAATAATTGAGAATCTTTGACCTTGACCTCTGGTGACCTAATTACCTGGAAATGTAGCTTAACTAATCCTTGAATAGACCTAAGACATGACCATCAGCATCTGGAGTAGTTATTTGTCAAAATATGCAACTAACTTCAAGCTGTCTAATTTCATACAATTTTGCCTGGTTTTAGCGCAATAAAAACACCATTTTTGAAAATGCATCAAAAACAGTTCTGTGCCACAGTCTAAATAATAATAAACTCCACTTGTTTAGACTTATTATAGACTTGGGTACTTCTTGGCTTCCATTTGAAACCATTTAGGTTAAGAAAGTCCCATTGGTATGGTATCTGCAGCGAGTTTTCCTACAGGTGGTCACGTTTTAGACAGGGTTCAGATTTCGTGACCTTTTGACCTCTGGTGACCTACATAAGTGAAACATTAGCATATAACAGATACCAACATATAGAGGATCAGATTACCAACATTTCGAATGGCCGAATGTCACTATATCACCATTACTTGCAAAGATATTCGACTTTATATTTCCCCTACCCCCAAATCTGGTCCCTCAGATTGGACACGGCTGTTCGTCTTTAAGAGGTGATTACTACCACTAAGCTGTGTGTCCCGGATTGCTTTCAAAGTTTTTTTTTTTGCATCTAAGGATATAGGACTTTCAACAAAACATAATGAGAATTTGCCACCCCAGGTGGTACCAATTGATGAAATTTTGGGGTCTGGCTCATGGACTAAATGGTACACATGTAGAATTGACACGATAGGTCTTCAAATACATGTATTGCGGTGACACCTTTTCATTTCATTGTTCATCTTATCTCAGGCTGATGAGTTATTTGTAAAAGTTTTTCAGTACATTCTCTCTTTTAAAAATTAACATGATCTACTCCCTCTATGTACATGTACCTGCTTGCCAAAATGGTCAAGGGAGATAATTCATTTTGGCTGCCTGCTCATGTTGTATTTCCTGGTTATGGAAGCTACTATCTGTTCTCATAAGAGCGATAATTAACTTCAGAAGATAACTAAGTTCCTTCATAAAGTAAATTCTTTAGCCCTTATAAATACTGCAATTTTTGGGCATAGAAAATTTTGAATTTCTGCCGGAAAATTGCGTGGAAGAGGATCGGGCTCCAGTGAGTGAAAACTTTCACGTTGACTCACATTCGAGAGTGTACTCAGAGAGTTATTGACCCCTCTCCTGGACAATAAATGTGTATTAGAGAGTAATACCAGCAAGAGTAAATCACTCTCACAATACAAAATGTAGGATAGTGATCAACAGCTCCCGCGCCTCGTAAGCGGTACATGTAGGTACTGGGTTCAGTAAGCGGTACATGTAGGTACTGGGTTCAGTAAGCGGTACATGTAGGTACTGGGTTCAGTAAGCGGTACATGTAGGTACTGGGTTCAGTAAGCGGTACATGTAGGTACTGGGTTCAGTAAGCGGTACATGTAGGTACTCAGCGGTAGGTACTGGGTTCAGGTACATGTAGGTACTGGGTTCAGTAAGCGGTACATGTAGGTACTGGGTTCAGTATGCGGTACTGGGTTCAGTAAGCGTACATGTAGGTAGTAAGCGGTACATGTAGGTACTGGGTTCAGTAAGCGGTACATGTAGGTACTGGGTTCAGTAAGCGGTACATGTAGGTACTGGGTTCAGTAATGTAGGTACTGTTCAGTAAGTGTACATGTAGGTACTGGGTTCAGTAAGCGGTACATGTACATGTAGGTACTGGGTTCAGTAAGCGGTACATGTAGGTACTGGGTTCAGTAAGCGGTACATGTAGGTACTGGGTTCAGTAGGCGGTAGGTACTGGGTTCAGTAGGTACTGTCCTGTAGGTACTGGGTTCAGTAAGCACTGTGTAGGTACTGGGTTCAGTAAGCGGTAGGTACTGGGTTCGGTAAGCGGTAGGTACTGGGTTCAGTAAGCGGTAGGTACTGGGTTCAGTAAGCGGTAGGTACTGGGTTCAGTAAGCGGTAGGTACTGGGTTCAGTAAGCGGTACATGTAGGTACTGGGTTCAGTAAGCGGTAGGTACTGGGTTCAGTAAGCGGTAGGTACTGGGTTCAGTAAGCGGTAGGTACTGGGTTCAGTAAGCGGTAGGTACTGGGTTCAGTAAGCGGTAGGTACTGGGTTCAGTAAGCGGTAGGTACTGGGTTCAGTAAGCGGTAGGTACTGGGTTCGATCCCAGGCCGGGTCATACCTAAGACTTGAAAAATGGAACTCGTTGCTCCCTCGCTTACGCTCAGCATTAAGAGGATAGAACAAGGACTGGTTCGCTCGGTGTCAGTGTAATGTGACTGAGTGGGGTGTCATGTCTGCCTACGGCATGATATTTCGGTGGGACAGCACTATAAAATGGCAGCATTAGATCTGCTCTGTTACAAGTAGGTACCCCTGCCCCTCCCCCTCCCCTCCCTTCCCTTCCCCGTCGTGATATAGCTGAAAAAATGTTGAAAGCGACGTTAAACCCTATTCACTCACTCACTCACTCAACAGCTCCCGCAAGTTTGACATACATGAGAGATTGTAGTTAGAGCTTATGGTATATACATCTGTGCAGTAATGAAAACTCAGTTATCAAGGTCACCCATGCATACTATAACTCCAATTGTTCTACCATTTTCTCTTCAACCAAACTGGAAATATTAGTTACCCAAAATTCGGCGTAAGGTAAGATGTCCGATATTATTCAGAAAATTAATTAGTGATAATGTTGTAAATATTTCCTTTGTTTGTAACCATGGCAACTGTTAAACAGGACTACTATACATTGAGATGTTCTGTTGATTACAAGAATAAAGGCATCATACCGTTTTGTAGTTCTCAAAATGACCTAGCTATTTTGTCAGTGCATGCTGTAGATGGTAGATTGATTATGATGATGTTGTGAAAGTTCCCAAACTTCTGTAACTGTTACATGTATGACTGATATGACATGGTGTCCATATTACAGTAGAATATATCCTTCTACTTAGAAGCATTAAAGTCTGCTATGGTGCATGTACATAATATGGTCAGTGTTCTGTGTTTTGTTTTCTGCCATGGATATCATCTTTGACTTATTTCTGTGCTGACTTCTAGTATTGAGCATTGTTAATATATGTAGCTATTTGTGTTGGTTTCTGTAATTTGATCAGGTCTGTATTGTACATGTATGTAGTACCCCTGAGTACGGAAATGTTTACACGTCTATGTCTGCCTTATTCATGACAATATATACATGTATCATTTTGTGAATGAAGACTTTTAAAATGCAAATTGTGGATCGATATAAAGAATATTTGGTTAGGAATTTATTCTTATATGTTTCACATCTCTGTTGGAAAAGTGAATTCAAGAATGGAAGTTTTCTTCTATTCACTCTCATGTAGGCCGGTGCCCTGAATTCACCTTATAAATTCATCCTCTCTCGCTCTCTCTCTCTCTCTCTCTCTCTCTCTCTCTCACCTTCTAACTGATATCTTCTAAACTTCACTCTGATATTTGGTTAATATCTCTAATAATTCAATCACAGGAAGTGAAATTTATCACCATAAAATCTGGTGATCAAATTTATTAGAACAAGAAGTTGACAAAATGGACTAAAATCCTGCAGTTAATCCAGTAAATATTTGTTCTTTATTTACATGATATTTAGAGTATGATCATATTTATCAGAACAGCTGATTGAATTTTGTGCCCAAAATTGGGGGTGATTGAATTATGATCTATAGGGGGGGTGATTGAATTATGATCTATAGGGGG
>JAVTVY010026041.1:0-117997 GCA_036873755.1 Hanleya hanleyi | reverse complement strand
GAGTGAGTGAGTGAATAGAATTTAACGTCGCATTCAACAATATTTCAGCTATATCGCGACTACAGCTTGAGCCCAAAATATATGGTTGTAAGTTTCAGCGCCCTACCCAGAGGAATAACAAAAATCTCTAGAGATCCCAAATGGTCCCATAATTCTACATTACAATGGCGGCCATCTTGGAATTGTCGACTATCTTGGACAAAATTAAGGTGCGTCCTATTTCACTTTTGATGTTTTTATGCAAATTTCATGTTTTTACCTCGAACTGACGTTTAAGTGATATAACTGTTCCGAAATGAAGTCGCCACGCATGTTCGCTCACAAGCCACATTGGACACGCAGTTAGGAGCCGTATGAACATTATTTAATTCATGGACAGCATATGAAAACTGATCGTCGGATATGACGTCAGTTATTGCGTTTCACCTGGGTTACACTGTTGCTGCGAACGGACGATGGAAAGGACGAAGAGATGGGACCAGAAATGCTCATCCGTCTCAACGGATCCTACCGCATGAGACGACCTCCAGGCTGTGTTATGTGTGCCGGTCTCGAATGAGCATCGCCGTTGCCCCGTTTTAACTAAACTGCGTTATAGTCAAACAGATTTGTCTAAGAACCATTCATTTCCGGAACTCGCAATTAATTTGGTCAATTGTGAATATTTTAGTATCAGAAAGGGTTAGTTATGTTTTGCATTTTTTACAACGAACAAACATGGTGTCGATATGGGCCTGCGGATGTAGTTTTAACCCTGCACCTATAGCCACAAGGGTGTTAAGAAAATAACCCTACTGCAAATTTAATCACTGTTACTCCCAAACGACTCCACTCCAGATAGTGCGAAATCAGCACTGCAACAGATGCTAGGCCACTTGGTCATTGATTTTCGCCAGTGAACACAGCAATCTACACGAGCGACAATCTGCTGCAGGCATCCAGATGTATATCAATATCATGAGCACATTTTGATCCGAGGTTATCGTTGAAACGTAATTGTTTTGTTTTAGCCGCGTTGTTTTCATCATCAATGGAACCGATTATGTTTTGTTTAACCGCACCGTAAATTAGAGAAAATATATTCCGATATGAATCCACATAATTTGGGTCATTATATCGTGCTATGTTCCCTCCAATATTGCATGTTATTTATTACTTGCAGGCGGTATAATGTGTGTCTAATCACGTTGTACTCGAAATAAATTTCACGTTGAACGAAATATCTTGATGGTGTATAGTGAAAATGGGGCTCCAAGGAAGGCAAAAAAATGTTTGCCGGACTTAATAATGCATATAATTATCTTCAGTGGAAAGACTACATGAATGTTCTCGCAGCGCTTCTGGTCATCGAAAATATTTAGGAGACACAGACTCTGAATACATGATGAAAAAACATGTCTTTTCGGGCTAGTATTGATGCTCCGTTTGGTTATCATTTTCCTTCACGAGGAAAACATAGATCACAGTTCACGTTAAAAAAGTACACGTTTCACAGATCTAACTAAATCGAGAATGAATCAAATCACGTTTCACGTTAAAATAATAAGTCGTTTTTGTTTTCGTGTACAGCAAATAACAAGCGTCAGATCCGACACCCAATATCCAATGGTCGTCCATAACAGTATTCATATGATAGTTAGCAGCAATTCCAAATACGTACGAAATAAAAAATAATAAAAAAGACAAGACGGTTTCCTAAGAGAGGGGAAGGGAATTTGGCTTAATGTCACACTCAAGTTTGTTTCACTCATATGGTGATAGTCAGTTTGGATGGTGGAGGAAACCGCAAGTAACTGACAAGAGAGTAGCGGTCAGCTGTTTTCACTGGTGTCTGTAAGACATGACGATGTTCTATACATAATGACCTAATCACTGACGACTATTCTTCATCCAAATGAATACCAAGTCGTTTCAAGAAAATGTATCTCGTCGCGCTTTGATTGGGGTGGTTCATTTGAACACCATGGATGTACAAAACACATTATATTCAAACGAACCCTGGCCCCGGACATAGCGGAATTAGATACAGGTTACGAAACGTAGCGCCAGAGATCTTGCACGCTACGATCGTATTTTGCAATCAGTGTACGATATTTATCACAGAATTTAAGAGACTTTGAATAGAGGCGTTTGGCGGAAAATGCGGGTTTAATTTATAACGCAAATCACGGCTCGTGGAAATACCCCATATCACTCTGTTGCTTGTTATTTGCATATGATTAAATTTTGCTGGTTGAAGCGATATGCATGTGGTGGCTTGCATATCTTGCTGGTGGCTCTTGACGTCGATTCTCCCCCACTATCCCACTGTCATTCGAGTTGAACGTTCCTATCAGAAGTGACGGTTACAAGTTCAGTCATATATTGCTGACTACCGAGACACGGAGTTGAAAATATAACTATATAGTACTTTGTAAACGGACTATCCTTTGTCAACGACTGCTGAAAGTCAACCACAAAGGACATTTCGGCCATAATCTCATCCTCACGGAAACAAATTGCAATAAAAGCCTGGCAAAGACGAAGAAACTCCGATAATCACTCTCTGGGTGTTTCTATATGCCAGGCGACTAGTATCGTTAATCGATCCAAGTTTTCGATTGCAACCTATTTTGTATTAATATTGCTCTATGTATTATTTAAACTACATATATATATAAATGTACCGCGGACAGATTTAACATCGACCATATAGAAGCTGAAAGATATTCATTAGTGAAACTGGTAGGGTCAGAGATGACATCGACTAATTTCATTAGCTCACCCTTATTGAGGACGGCTAATTCTGGCTCAATCCGTCTGTATATGCAAATGAGCCTCAACAAAAGAGCCCATAAACTATCTAGACAACGGAAGGCAATTTGCTGCTAGAACTAAGACGATTAGTGTCCGCGGTAAACTCTGGCCTCCAACGGGACCTATACAGTTGTCAACAGAGATAATATAAATCGAGCATGGAGCAGATAGATTGAAAGGACAAACATCTGTCGTTCACCTAAACACCAGACCGGTCGGCATCGGAAGTGTCAAACGATAATATATCATTTATATTCATTTTCCATTAATAAAATTAATTATAATTCAATCAGTCATTGTGGATGATTTGACAAATGCAGATATAAGCCTGAAATTATACATTCTTCTACATTTTAAGTCCCATTAAACTCACCAGGCTGGTGGAACATTATGCCGGCGTACTGGCAAGAAGTCCTACGACCCCACGGGCATATCTACTAGTTGATTCTAATCGCTTCATTATCCACAGTCAAAAACTACAATTACAATGATTATATTCGACTTAAAAATTCGAATTAAAAATGGTTTCAAACGCAGAAATTATTTTATAGACGACGGTTGCCACCCAAAAGCATTTATGGTTATATGTCAATGGCAATGAAAGGCGATATCCATGGATCTCTACCTTCTAAAGCTGTCTCCCGTAACCGTTCATGTAAAACTATGATACTGATGAACAGGACCAAATGTCGCCAAGGCAAACAGATATACATGTCGTCAATTGCTTATCGCAGATCCCTGTTCTTTTAGCATAAACATTTTCCGTTCGTGTCCCCCGACATGAATGTGTCTCATTGGAACGAAATGCAAGAGGTGAGGAAAATTGACGTCTAGCGACTAAAAAACAACCATATGACTCCACTGGAAGCTTCCTTCGGAGCCTCACATTCAGGCCCGAGAATATGGTGGACTCTCAGACGTAGCCTGAATATCTCAGTCGCGCTTCCATTGCTATTGTTCATGTGGAGACTATGAATTATCTACACGGCGCCTAGCATCGGCTTAAGCGGAATTAGATACGCTATCTCGAGAGCTGTGATGACAGATCAGATCAAACAAATAGCTCATCTGATGTTAATGGCTGAGCATCGGGGACTTTTGATGGAGTAAACGCCTCTAGATGGGGTACACCCGGTAAATACAAGAATACCCAGACAAAAGTTACCCTACAATGCCTGACGTCGTACAGCTTAACTCACGCATTTGATCGACCCCCTGACTATCCACACGATTCTGAGTACAACATTAAAGTATGTGTTCAGGACATTTTTTTCGAAGGGGATTTGATTTACCCAAGTCGTGTGATAGACATTAAGATACACTAATAATTTAAATTTATATGACATGCCTGGCCTAAACCATTATTTAAAAGATTGGCTAGCGTCACATTCATCGAAATCGACAGGGCACGGCGCAAGCCATTGATTAACAGTACATTGACAATTTAGGGCAAATGGTTGACTCCTGCACACAGTTAAGAACCAAGCATTTGTATAGAACTACATGTACCCTGAACGTGTTCTCACCATACCAATTACAGTTGGGCCATGTGGTAGAGCCGGTTCTAACTTGGCACGATGACAATTTTGTGCTAAGATTCCGATGCTGCCGGATAAAGCAATTTATTTCGCCGATCTTCACCGAGGGTCCAAACATTATGCGATACTCGTTACTAAAGCAGAAATGGACAATACAGAGGCACATAGATCGGGAAGAGAAAACATTCAGAAATTCCTTTTCGCAAATCTGAACCATCGCATAATTCCTGAGAGGCACGATTTACAAATTACATAGACATACCCTGTCCATTTGCTCAGATGAAATAATTCAGTTTCTTCACCTTTCACTCGGTGAATCGTTTCATAGTCTACTTGCAGAGGCGTAATAAAAGGCCTCGATAATTTACCTTTGTACAAACCGCAGATTTTCGGGTCAAGACCGTCAATATAATCGACAGCAGTCGAAAAGAAATGACAGCGCTTCCATCGTTAAGGCACACTTCTCGCATTTTTGTAATTGGGCGAAATGGTGCAAACTCCGGCACTTAACGTCATCTCGGAAATTTACCGGAGATACCGCATGGTAACTCGTCACAGTGCGCTGTCACAAAGTGGCATTAATAAGTAGCCTCGAGGTCTTTACAGATAGAATCTCAAAGGGATGAGGGTAAAGAAACATTTAATTTCCTCGAGAAATACACCAGACTGCTAATAATGAAGATGGGGAGAGCTTCATCTTAAAGCGGCACTGTAGCGTTGGGAACAAAGAAAGATAGCGTGAAAGCGATCGTAAAAGTAATAGAATTCAATACGCCCCGTTCTGCAGAATAAATAGTCAGAACAGAATGTGATTAAAGCCAGGGAACGCTATTTAAATTTCAAAACAAACACACTGGTAGGAGTAATTACTATACGATATTTTAACCCTATCTGGCCTGGGCTTTTTGAGACCTCTTCTGGCCTGGGTGGGGGGGCGGCTAAATGCCCTTAATTATTTTTCTTACCCCTTGAGCTAGGGAGCTGAACCTTACCATACTAGACCCTTGGGTCAAGCTCTACCAAAAAATGTAAAAAATCTAAGATGGCCGCTTTGATGACGACACGGTGACGTCATTTTCAAAAACGGCATTTTTCGAATTTTTTACTTATGCAATTTCTCCGCAAAAACTGCATGATAAATTAGTAAATATTAATGTGATGTGAAATAAAATAGTCTTTGCCCACTTTTCATCGCGGAAAAGCAGAAATTTTGAAGAAATATTACAAAAACATCACTTTTCTGGTACCCCACGTGGCCGCCATCTTGAATTTGCCCAGGATTCTCTGCTCGGGGGTTATGCAAATAAACTATAAACTTACGGAGTTTCAGCTCTCTATTTTCTGCCGTTCCGTAGATAGCGCAGAATGTTTGGTAGGGGGACCATTTCGCCTCCCCCCCCCGGCCAGGTAGGGTTAAACCCTATATACTTCCCCTCCAGCCGTCCCGTCTGTCCCGAATGTGGTAATTGGAGCGATATGCAAGAGGAAATTGAAGCTATATGCAACACCAAGGCGAAGTCTCTGATTATGTCTTGCTAGCGCAATCAACAAAATTCCGAATAATTAATTCTGCTAAATATTGTTACTGTTTCTACGTGCACGCATGAGGTTTCGTATTTCACTGCATTTTGTTTTTTTCTCTCAAACCAGATGGCCCATTTCTGGTTTAATTACAAGGCGTATAGATTTATAACGCTATCTAATTCCTACCCAAAGCATTATCTGACAATCAATAAAGAATCGAATCCTACAAAAATGGGTTTTATTGATCACATACAATATATCTATGTCGCATGTCTTCGTGCACCACTGTACATGTAAGAGCTGCACGTGCATACTAATCCACAAATTTGAACGTAAACATATTAGATATCATTAGGTAGGATTTGTGAAGACAGGAGATATTTTGTTTCAGATTGGAGGACTTGATCGCAGCGGCTGTAACCGTAGTTAAAAAGATGCAATGAATACATCGTAATTTCATCTTACATTGAATGCTGTTATCAAAAGTATGACGTCTTCTGAAAAGGGGATGAAAGTGAAGGAATATACCGTAATAATATTGCTCTGCTATAGTCGCTGACTGATTGGGTTAGTGAATTCTAAATTACGGAATCTTCTGCCAGACTCGAGCTTGGCATACCAAGTCATATCGAAGAGCACGGTTGCTGTCGATGAGAACGGGAATACTCATCAGTCCTTGTTAATCGAAGTCTCCATAATGCTCGAGAACTGATATTCTACGTCACATATGCTATGCAGAAAATCTGTGCTAAAGAATTTCTTTTCAAACATCGAGTGGCTTGAAGAATGGATAACATGGACTTACCACGCGATTATCCACGGTAATCAAATCACAAAGCTCATTGAATCTCCCGTCGTTTCCATTCCGCCCTGATTACCAATTTGGAGAAACGGATCAAATAATTGGTCTATATGTTTGGGATTTGATTGACATAGCCAGGATATATTTTTTATTCTGGGTATTAGGATTCCGGGATAAGTCGAGGACACGACGACCGTATTTGTCCACTTCTGACAGGAAGTGAGAATACTACAAGTGGCCAGTTTCCGGGGCCAATTTTCTTGTTGCACTTCATTTCACACGCCGGGCTTACCGAGGTAGTCAAAGATCAATACCTCTGCGTGAAATGACATACGACCTGCGGAAGTTGTGATACAGCGCAGACTGTCTTCGGATGAAATCTATTTCGTGTAACTTTATTCTACAAAGCTGTTGACGTATAAAGTTGCCATTGTCTGACTTAGTAACGTTAAATAAACGCGGGTTCGATGCTTAACGGACGCGAGAAATTGCCAGAAAAGTACGTCATCGTGGAAACCATTGAAGATAGTGAAATATGAGGCCGTTCATGATAGAGGACTGCTATAATTGAAATATATGCTATAACATTTTCTCGTTATTAGTGAGGTTTATCATTTCAAAGTTCCAACGCCTTGTGGATACCTGTATTCTTGGGATCTCTCTCCTCAAAGAACGTTGCGCAATGATTCTCAATGAAACAGAGACAATGGGGAATCTTACCAAGCCCCCACTGGAAACTTCAGGTGCAAGTGGTCTCTCTGTCGGGGAGATTGCGGGATTTTCTGCACTCTTCTGTGTTGTAGGCGTGGTGGGTCTCATTGGCAATGTATTGGTCATCTATATTGTCTTCAGCGACAAGAAGATGAGATCTTCAGTTACAAACCTATTCATAATCAACTTAGCCATTGCGGACAGCTTTATCATGGCGTTCGGTGTACCGGAGATTGTTCAGTTTATGGTGAACAGGGGCTGGCTGTTGGGCCTGGGTCTCTGTAAGTTCCAAAGGTTCGTCCTGGTCACCTCCCTCTATGGATCCGTCCTAACTTTAGTGGCAGTTTGTATTGAAAGGTAAGTTAGTATTGTAATCATCAATTGGGAAAAAAATTCAGGGCGTCACAAGACGCAGCCATATACATGTATGGACATATAGTGCAGAGATAAATTAATAACTTCAGATGAATAAAAAAAACCTCACCACAGGTGGAAATTATTTTTGAGTTACTCTGTATTTTACCCCATGTCCGACAGCTACATATACATGTACACGCAGGATCTGTCAACATTCACGATCTTAATTCCATTTTGGAAAAGTTTAATTATATATAACTATATAAGTTCGAAAATGTTGACGAAGCTTATCAACCGAGTGAAATATTTATTTCCGCGTTTTAGTTAGTGTCATGTCCACATATAAAAAGAGTATACCGCTCGCCTAAACACGATCATATTCGAATAAACAACATGTTGATTTTATTGTGAGCATAGTACCACGTCTTTCAATGTAGACCAAATCTTACAAGGTATATGATAAGACGCAATATGGGAACATTCAAAGCAACTGTATCGCATTGTAAATAAAAACAATCAAAAGTATGAACATCTAATCTGAAGACAACATTCAAATTATCAGATGACGTGATAAAAAGGCACGAAGAGATGACACCGAAATAATGTTCAGCTGACATGAACATTTCAAAATGTGAATGGGCAGTAGTTCATTCAAAGCAGATATACATGATGTAAGTCATTCGATAGAAATAGAAATAAGTAGTGGACTGTATGGCAGAAGAGAAACACCAATGTGGGCATCATTCAAATTATGGTCAATATGTAGCAACACTATAGAATAGAGCCGACACTTCTTTTTGATATATTGTTAAATCCCTGTACTATTTCTCTGCTTCCTCGAAATCACCCCATCAACGCAACATGTAATACATATACATTGCTAATTATGTACAACATAATATTTTCACAAAACATTCTTGTACTAGCAATAATTATGTAAGATATTGCTTCTGTTCACCTTGCTATTAACATAATTGTAACAGAGAGATTGGCTTGCGTCTGATGAAGATACATTTATACAGAGCTAAGAAATATTAGTTCGATCCAACGTCGATACAGTAATTACTGGTGATCAAAATAGGCGTAAAATAAAATAAATGATTTTTTCAGTTCCTGTGCATATAGAGGATACCATGCACGATATTATTCTTCAACTAGGAGTTCAACGTCATCATCGCCTAATCTGGAATTAGATTTCACAATATATTAAGGGAATTTATGTATTATAATGGGTATTAATTTTTGGGGCGATTCAAGGATATTGATACTGTGCTGCTCAGGACATATCTTACAGGTATGTCGAAAAAAGGTAATACTGTTCAGTTATTGAATGCGCGAAATTAGAGATTTTTGTTGCAGCGAGATCGATACTAAGAATCTTATAATACAAATCACATATTCAGAACGGGCCCTAATGTATTAGGTAATCCTGATATAAGAGCCGTCGTGAGGAATATATTGACTATCTTTCTTGATCTATCTTATATTTTCTCCAAATATTGTATCAAACTGACAATGGTTACTTCAACTGTTCTCAGATGTAAAGAGAAACTTGAATATTTCATGTTTGGTTGAACAGATACACGTAAATCTTATTTTTATTCTTAGATATATTTTTTTTTCAAAATTGACCAAAAGGTTATCACTGTAGGTGCCAATGTCAACTCGAATACATTATTGATCAACATGAATAAGAGACGGCTTAATGTCGCATATAATATGAGTGAGATCGGGCGGTGATTACCTAACCTTATTTACCTTGAGAGCGGGGAGATGTGGCCTGATTGGGTAGGTGTGGGTGCAAGTGAAGTTCCTCTGCATCTTCGGTAAGAAGAAACGAATAAGAGATGAGCTACGATATCGATCACGTGATTGGAGTCAATATTAATCCAGACGTCTAACCTTCAATGCGAAGCATCTTGGGTGTACTCAGAATTGTATTGGGTGTTTTATTGTTCACCGCAAATAATTGCTTTGTCATTTATGGTTTAGTTTTTGCGGATGAAATTACAGGATAAAAAATATAGATCTATGCATTGGTCAAAAGCTGCCATTACTTTTGGTGCTACTGTGGCGGCTGAAGAGCAGCCAATGCAAACTTATTTCAATTACAACACATATAAGGGAAGTGGGAAGAGGTGCCGACATACTGACAGAGCCACATGACTTCACAGTATAGTCTTCTGGTTAACCTATTCTAAAGCACATGCCAAGAATCTAACGATTCGTGATATGTGTTGTATCTCAGGTACGCTTTTATTGTACCTGTTCATGTGGTAACTTGGATGATATGACCACACGGCCCCTAGCACCGGCATAAGCGGTATTAGATACAAATCAGCAGAGCCATGGATTAATGTCCGACTAAACTACGGAAAGTTCCAGCATCTTAGTAAGGAAAATATACAGGGGTGGCGGGGAAATCATGCAGTTAATCCAGAAAGTGATATATCTCATATCGCCCAGGCCACGAAAGATTGGCAGGTACAGAATAAATTGTAATACTTGCGATCGGATTCCGATGTCATGTGGGTAAAGTGGACAAAAACCTGCCATGTTTTACAATTACGAAATCTGAAGAATATTGAAAAGGAGGAACTTACTCTCTTATGTTAGGTAACGGTTTCAGTATGGATATGAAGCATGGTCAAACACGGATTTTGTACAGTGTGAGCTAACCCTCGGAGTTCGGTAAATTATAAACGGATCTGCAGATATCTCGCTTACAGATATAATTTAGCAAAATATTTAATTAATCAAGCAAGTTCATAAAGCATCGCACACAACACGATGCTTTCATTTAGGTTTCTTAAATGAGATCTCAAACACACGGTTTTTACGGCCAAATGTAAACGTCGCGTAGGCGATACGTGTATCTGTAGGTCACCTGCCTCTGATTCCACTTAACCCCGGAAAGGTATCATACACAATGAACAATTGGGCATGACTGAAATCCTTGATTTCCGGGCAAGAACACATGACATTATTTTGAAAAACAATGTTCGCGTTCTATAAAAGAACATTATCAATAGGCTGGTGAGAAAGGCTGTCAGATAAGCTGTCTAGATAGTTACTTATTTGAGACTGGATTAGTCCGAAAAGCATTGCAGGTGGATCATGTTCTTCAATTTTGCCTGCGTTTTAAAGTTAAATATGGATTAGTTGAATTGACCGAACTAGTTGAATTTATTCGAACCATTGAACATTGAAGTCTCCAGAAGAATTAATTCCAAAACGATATAAATGAATATAGCTAACCTTTCTGATATGAAAAGTGTATTTTCATTGAAAACCGTTGACCGCTTCTCTCTTGTAGGAAACTAGCCTATGTTTATGTATAATTGTTTTTTTTCTTAAATTTTGTGTTGATGCTGTAATACGATTTAGGTCTCTGGGTTATGGACGCAGAAATTTTGTAATGGACGGCGGCTGAATATTGATTGACGGACTAGACGCTTGTATTGCAAGACTCTGGATATTCAGATATTATTATTGGAAACTTCAGAAGTTATTAGCGAGGGGATTTGAAATGATCATAACTGCACTACTTAGATTTATTGAACGAATAGCTCTGAGAGAATTTATAACTCGTTTTATGTATCGCAATTGAATTGAGAAAACATTGCTATAAGTATACAAAAATAGTTCACCAGGAACTTGGAACCGTATCAATCTGTTTGAAATTGTCTTACAAAATCTATGTGGCAAGAATAGAAACATGTCGACCATTTTCTTTCACGCGGGCAATCGGAAGGTTCCAATGCATACATGAATATATTCCTTAGCGCAATGGCCGACATAAAACGCACACCAGTACACGCTCCGACAGACAAGCTTTTAACCTTGCAACCCTAGCGGCGAAGGCCTTCACAATGCATAATTAAGAATCTTTGTACTCTGTATCATGTTGTAGTTGACGTGAAACTGGGTACATGAGAGAATTGTGTTTAATACTACTACTGCATGTCCACCTTTAACCAACTTTCTGTCGTATTAACAGCATTTTTTATCTCTTTAATCAAGCGATAAAACTAATTAAACCTCGCCAAGAATGGAACAGATTATTTTAAGCTCCGCGCATCGCTTCGGGAAAACAAATGACTATTAATTATCGCTAGAGGATTAAGGCGATAAGGAGAGGGAAGATAAACCATAATCCTCACATTCCCCCGTCCTTAATTCTAACTAAATATGAACCGGAATCTTGGTACAGGGCATATTTTGTGCCGAAGGCGTTTCGGAAAACTTTCAAAATCGTACTTAATTTCGGTTGGCGTTTAGATTCAATGTTCTAGACCAGCAAAACTTGCATGGCTCCTGGTGATAGAGTCGAATATGTATCGGTACACATACCATATGAGCATCCAAAATCCAAAGCACCAAATGTCTGTCAAAAGTAAAAGACCCTTAAGATATTGGTCAGAATTAAATGAGCTACAATGCAACATTCTCCCAAGAGCAGAATATTAAGTGAAAACTATATAAGGTGAAGACCTTTATAAACACCGAAAGCAGTCATCGTTGAATCACTAGCAGCATTCATAGTCGCTCTAATCTGTGACCTAGAGTATATCCGAGATTGGTAGTGAAATACGAGGCAGCATACAACTAGTTTTCCCATATCAAAATACTATGTTGGCAGAATTATCACCTTGATCCTGGTCAGGTTTTCACGGGTTGTATTTTAAGTAACGTAATTCAGTCCTAGATAATATATTTCTCTGTTTCATAATTTTTACTGAAAAATACATAAAGCCACTTCCTCTGTTAACACACGTTTTGGAATCTGCTGAAGAGTAGTAATCTATTTTTGCACGTAGTTGGCAAGATCTTATAACTTTTAGGAATTTTGGACATTTGTGATATCTTTTGTCAAGAGCAAAGTAGTGTTCATTGTAAATATTTCAATATTTTATGTAAAAGACATAAGCCCAGCTAGATTGATTTTACGATCGATCGAATTTTTTCTGAATAATTAGAAATGGTAGAAGGTTTAATACCAAAGAGCAGAGCCAGAAAAATAGGTGATAGCTATCCCCAAGAAAGTTGATGAGTTAATGCCATTACCATATTCCATCATCACCTTTAAATGACGATGATCATCACCTTTTTGGGGCGATGAAAAATAAATAAAAATTTCAGGTCATCACCTTTTTAAGGTGACAAGACCGGGTCACTATCCTAAAATGTTGATGACCAAAGATTCATACTCAATACCCATTACTCTTAAAATGCGATGAAGTATGCTCATCACCTATAAAAGGTGATTAACTGAGCCCATGACCCTCATTCATCGACATTAAATTCAAAATGGTGTCCATGTGGAAAAGATGAGAAAATATGGCCGCCGGCTCTGGTGGAGTTGTTTTGGCTCTCTACATTTTTAGTATTTTATGCCGATTTTATCCCAAATGTGGGTCCACCAATGACCATAACTACAACGTAGACACCATTGATCCAGTTGATGAAATATTGACAGACTGTGAAACCGGAAGGATTACATATTCTGGAATTACTGAAATCTATCGTTTGACGAGTCGTGGGCTGTACACGTCTACAGATAAAAGCATGCATAGTACAGGCCGACCATGCAAGGACAGTGTCACCTTGTACCTGACTATGTTGACCCTATTATTGAGTGGGGATATTGAGTTATGCCCTGGACCTTGTGATGTATGCGCTGGAAATGTGGAATTGTTTCAGCCTGACATAGTTTGTGCCACATGTAAGGAAAAGTCCCATCTGACATGTGTAGATATGAATATCCATTTACTGGCTGATATATGGCAAGGTTTTGGTGAATGGCATTGTGAAAAGTGTGTGCCATTTAATTTTGACCGCTCGCTCTTTGCCACTGAAATGGACAGATTTGAAACTGATTCGTTTGGGAACAGTAATACCTTCACCGTGAATACCGGACAGCTCTTCAATATACCCGAACTGCCTCGAGGCCTCCGTATAGCTCATTTAAATATCCGCAGCCTTTATCATAAACTTGACTAAGTGAAGCTTCTATTGTCAGTGCACAAGTTTGACGTGTTCGCTATCGGTGAATCGTGGACCACAGAGGGTAAGCATTCTGATGACGATTTAGAAGTCAGTTGGTATGACCTGATACGGAATGACCGCGATGACGGACGTAGAGGTGGAGGCGTCCTAATTTATATTTCTAAGACCCTGAAGAGCATTGAAAGGAAGGACTTGGTTATAGACGACATGGAAACCGTCAGTGCCGAAATACGTTTCAAAAACACAAAACCTATTATTGTGACCTGTGTTTACCGTCCTCCTGACAGATCCGATTTTTATGACTCTTTTACCCAACTGTTAGAAATAATTCCGCCTAATTCTGAATCAATTATTATGGGTGATTTCAATTATGATTTGACAGATGACTCGGGCGAGGAAGACTTTCTAGAAGTGATGAACGATTTTCAATATGATCAACTGATAAAGGAACCAACACGAATTACCGATGAGACCGAGACATTACTGGATCATATTAATGTAAATGACACCACAAACTTCCCTTGTTCTGGTGTTGCCAGTGTTGGCCTCTCTGACCACCGCCTTATATATACTGTTCGCAGACTTCGTGCGGTATTTC
This sequence comes from Hanleya hanleyi, assembly GCA_036873755.1. Taxonomy (NCBI): domain Eukaryota; kingdom Metazoa; phylum Mollusca; class Polyplacophora; order Lepidopleurida; family Hanleyidae; genus Hanleya; species Hanleya hanleyi. The sequence goes on along the minus strand of JAVTVY010026041.1, from coordinate 103,662 downwards.
CAAAGCCGATAGTCATGTAACGGTTTCTTACCGTAGTTTAAAAAAATTTGTATTATCAGATTATATCGCAGACCTCTCTGAAGTCCCATGGTCGGTGATAGAAAGTTTTACGGACCCCAACGATACATGGGATGCTTGGAAGAAACTGTTCTTTCAAATTGTAGACAAGCATGCCCCTTTGAGACATCGCAGAGTAAAACAATCATCCGTTCCTTGGATAAACGATGATATTCTAAATGCAATACACAGGAGAGACTATTTGCTAAGAAAATTTGAATCAACGAAGGAAGAAAGGTGGCACGACTTATATAAAAAGCAAAGGAGCTATATTGTAGGGCTTACCAAAAAGGTGAAATCAGAGTACTTCAAGAGTGCAATTGAAGAGAATAAGTCTAACCCTAAATCGTTATGGAAAACATTGAGAAACTTGTTCCCAGGTAAAACCTCAGTCGTACCACCTAAGCTGATTATAGACGATCGCGAAATCAACGAAACCGATGATATCTCTATGGAGTTCAACAAATATTTTTCGCACATCGGACAAACGTTGGCTGAATCTCAAACGAACAACTTGGTGGAAGCAGATCATAGTATGCTGCCGCAATGCCCCGACTCTGTTGAGTTGCCTTATATTACGCAGGATTTTGTGCAAAATGAAATTAACTCTATGTCCGACTCTAAAGCAACTGGATTGGATGGCATTAGTGTCCGTTTACTAAAAGTTTCATGTCCCGCTATTTTGCCTTCGTTAACATATGTCTTTAACACATCGTTGCGAACAGGAATTGTTCCAACTGACTGGAAGACCGCTAAGGTTTTCCCACTGTATAGGTCAGGAGCAAAAACAGATTTGAGCAACTACCGTCCAATCTCAGTTCTTTCGGTAGTTAGCAAAGTTATTGAACGCTCAATTCATAACAGCGTATACAGTTTCTTAGAATCCAAGAAATGGTTTACTTCATGTCAGTCTGGCTTTCGCCAGGGTCATTCAACTGCTACGGCCTTAATGAAATTGTACGACGAGTTTCTTCAAAGTCTCGATAGTGGTAAAGTCTGTCTAGCGGTCTTTATAGACCTTAAAAAAGCCTTTGATACGGTAGACCATTCCATCCTTCTAAAGAAACTGTATGCCGCTGGAGTTAGAGGTAAGCTATATTGTTGGTTTGAATCTTATCTTTCAGATAGGAGACAATGTATTTCTATCAAAACATCTGTCACAGAATCTGAATCCATAAATATTGGCATACCGCAAGGATCTATTCTTGGCCCTCTGATGTTTCTAATATTCGTCAATGACTTACCTGTGTCTACACAGCATTCGTCTGTTAATATGTTTGCTGATGACACCAGTATACACGTTTCTGATAAGTCGTTACAAACGGCTGTCTATAAAGCGCAATCTGATCTTGATAGATTATCAGTGTGGATGAAGAGAAACAAACTTATATTGAATGCATTAAAAACAGTTTATATGATTATAAGTACGCGACAACGAGTACTGGATGTATCTGGTATCTCTATCTATATTGATGGAGCACCAATAGAGAGAGTACACGAAGCAAAAGTACTTGGTGTAACATTTGACACACATCTCACGTTTCAGCCTCACGTGACCATATTGTGTAATAAGATCTCGCGAAAACTTTACTTGTTGTATAAATTAAGAGATAATGTTCCTTTAGATACTTTAAAAATGCTTTATAACGCGATCATTTTGCCAAATTTTGATTATTGTGACGTCATTTGGGGTAATGCAGACGCTGGGACAATCAACAGACTGGTAAAATTACAAAAGCGGGCAGCCAGAATTATGCTTAAAGCCCCACCTCGAACACCGACCTCGGAACTTTTCAAAGATTTACGATGGATTTCCGTGAAACAAAGGATTAACTTTCACAAAGCCGTTATCATGTATAAAGTTGACCGTGGATTATCCCCCGACTATATTTTAGGCTTATTTCAGAAGGTTCCCACCAGAACTAGGGCTGGTGGACGTGGCGATTTAGTTTTACCATGCCTGCGTTGTGAACTTTTTCGTAAAAGTTTTCAATTTTCGGGTGCAAAAATTTGGAATTCTTTGCCAGTAGAAATTCGAAAATGTGATAGCATCATAACTTTTAAACGGCAACTATTGAAATCAAAATTTTTAGAGGATATAAGATTTTAGAAACGCATTCAGCTTTTTTTACAACTGACAATTGTTCATAAAATATCATATTATGCGTGCAATTTAAAATTGTGCGTTTGTGATAGATTTTAGATTGTGTTAATGTATGTAGGTATGCATGTATGTATATGTCCATATTTTTATGTATATATTTGTTTTATTAAATTTTACTAACTCTGCCTGGGCCTTAAGGAAGACTAGCTTGTATGCTAATTAAGTTACCCAGAGGAAATAAAGTTATTATTATTATTATTATTATTATTATTATTATTATTATTATGACCAGGCCTGATCGCCATTAAAAGGCGAGGACATCCTGGCCTGGCCTGTGGAATATTGGGCGGTGGATCTCTACGTATATTTTCAATAAATTATGAAAATTACTAAATATATATTGTTTTTTAAACAGATTTTTTAAAATTTTCCTAAATGTTTCTCTTTTTCATCTTTGACACAAAAAGTCATTCTTTTTTATGTCAAGCCGAGTTACTACAGTTTTCTAACATACCCTGATCTATATGACATTGAAAATAAGACAAGTTGGGAATAAAATCGCTAAACACGTTCTATTGAAAAGGTTATCATAAACACCTACATTTCCAAACGCCATCCGTTTATTACTTCCCAAGTGGAACAAACTTCGGAATATATACGGTTTGAATATCTAAACCTTCCCTTGGGGGAAAAATGCATTCTTCGCGCCAAAAAACGTTTTTTTCAATTTCTAGCCATAGCGCTGGACAATCTGATTTTGATTGAAATTGCAGTTTAAGGGCCGCTTCCCGTACGGATTTCGCAGCCCATCAACTCAATGTTTTATTTTAATTACATTTCTTAGTTTGTTAAAGATGTTTACAAGCGCTGTATAATCAAATAAACAAATAAATAAGTAAATAAATATATAAATAAATAAATAAGTAAATAATAATAAATGGGCGGATGGAGATATAAATAGAATAGAAGAATTGTCTATGTACAGGTTCATCGCTTGGTTTTTGATTAGGTTATATTGGTAAGTATGTGTTCATTGTATATTGTAGTCGCGTGGGTGATTCCTTTGTCTTTGTACCCCTCTGTACACACAACGCCGTCCAGAAAAAACTGGGAGAACCATAGGTGGGTTCTTCCAGAAATCTGTGCCTGTAACAATTGCTTGGAGTGGGTATTGGGGTACAGGATGGCAGGTCTACATCCTATATTGATGAAAGTCAAAGGATCATATTTGCATTAGACAATCGTTACATCGGTGGCATCTCAGGTGTGGCACATCTGATCTGTGTTGTCTTCAGTGAGTATGGTTTCAATTGTCCGTGGTTGTGGTAGGCATTGTGCGATTTGGTTTGAATGTAGAAGCTGTTCTTGTTTCCGTTGATTGTCCGTGGTCAAGGTGTGGGTTTTGGTGATTCCACTGAAATGGCTAGGTCAGGGTGGTTTCTGCGGTGTTGTCACTCACGGTGCTGTTTTATAATATCTGTCGTCATCGGTGTTCTGTTTCATGGCTGGTCTTACTTGTCTGTGGTCTTCAGTGTGCTGTGCCTGTATTACAAAGAATAGAAGAGTTTGTAGTTTCTTGTTTTCTGGTGTTATTTTTTGCCACCGACTGGCACTATCGTGATCTGAGTCACACATGATCAATAGCAATAATTAATTAGGTACTAAATATTATAAATAAAAATATTATTATAATTAAAGCCGATTGTGAATGTTTGATATAACCTCCAGTCTTCTGCCCCTGCTAGAAAACCGGACGGTTAACATTCGTTAACGAGGGTTGGAAATAGATGACGTTCATTTTGATTGAAATTGTAGTTTAAGGGCCGCTTCCCATTCGGATTTCGCGGCCCATCAACTCAATGTTTTATTTGAATTTCGCGGTACATTGCTTTGTTTTTTTAATATCTTTTCCAGCGCTAAGTACATAAATAAATAAATGAATAAATAAATAATAAATAACAATGAGAGATTAGTAGGAGATATAAATAGAAGTAAATAAGAATCGCTATGTACAAGTTCGTAAGTCTCTTTCTGTTGTTTTTGGTTAAGTTGTACTAGTAAATATGAGTTCACTGTAGGCCTAATCGCGTGGCTGATTCCTTTGTCTTGGTACCCCTTTGTACGCACAAAGCCGTCCAGAAAAAAACTGGTAGAACCATGGGCGTCTTCAGGATTTTTCGAATCGACTTCCCTAACGACGCCCTTGGGAACAGGGTGGGTTCTTCCAGAAATCTGTGCCTGTAACAATTGCTTGGAGTGTGTATTGGGGCACAGGACGGCAGGTCTACGTCCTATATTGTGTGACAGTCAAAGGATGATATTCTGTGTTGAGGCGTCAGTTCGGTGTCATCTATGGGATAGCGTGTCGGTGTGGTTTAGGATTTGGTATTCTGGTTGCTTAGTTTGGTGGGGTAGCGTGTCTGGCGTGGTACAGGGTCGAGTATTCTGGACGTTCTTGTGGACCGACGATGATGATCTTCATCATGTTCATCTCCATTTGGTGCTGTTTTATAATATTTGTCGTCATCGGTGTTCTGTTTCATGGCTGGTCTTACTCGTCTGTGGTCTTCAGTGTGCTGTGCCTGTATTACAAAGAATAGAAGAGTTTGTAGTTTCTTGTTTTCTAGTGTTATTTTTTGCCACCGACTGGCACTATCGTGATCTAAGTCACACATGATCAGTAGCAATAATTAATTAGGTACTAAATATTATAAATAAAAATATTATTATAATTAAAGCCGATTGTGAATGTTTGATATAACCTCCAGTCTTCTGCCCCTGCTAGAAAACCGGACGGTTAACATTCGTTAACGAGGGTTGGAAATAAGGGAACACAATTTGGTCGGAGCTCATTATTAGGAGCTTTTAATTTGTTCAGTGAATTTGTCTATGTTATTGCTATGGCATTTTGATTGGTTAGTGCCCAAATTTGATCAGTCATTTCTGATCACTGACCCTTATTTCCGCCCCTGTAAAATAGTTTTGACTAAGCGTGCTACATTTATTTAAGTTTGGTACTAGGTTTTTTGGTGTAACCATATAGTATTAAATGGTAGAGTGATAGTCAGTCGATTTGATGTAAGCTAGTAAGGTGGAGTATACTTTGTTTATAAGAGGTGGTTTAGGATTTAATATACACTCAAAATAATAATCCGTTAAAATTTAACGTATTACTATCCGTTAGGTAGTTTTAACGGATTAATCCGTTGTATAAACGGAAATAGTACGTTATAGTAAGGGAATCTTCCGTTGTTGTATTGCACTGACGGACTCATCCGTTACATCAACGGAATATTCCGTTGCTGTATTCTCATGACGGAATAATCCGTTACAACAACGTATTATCCGTTCGGTAGTTTCAACGGATTAATCCATCCTATTAATTAACGGAAATAATTCGTTAATGTAGGTGAATATTCCGTTGTTGTATTGCCCTGACGGAATAATCCTGACGGAATAATCCGTTGCTGTTCCCGTGAACCCACCTTAGGCAGTGTTTATGACTTCATTCGTTAGCTGCTTGTCCTAAAGTATGTGAAAATACGCATAAAAGCATTCAAATACATGATTTCATCGTTGAGCTTTAGTTTTGAAATAGTTTTGTGAAGTCGTATAAACATCGACGACGGATTCTTTTGTGTGCAGTGTAATACAATCCGCGCAGTAATACAACACTTCGTCTGACGTCACACATTTGCGCGCGCGCGAAACGGTCACTTCTGCTAGATGTTGAACGGTAAAATGTTGAACAGCAAGGTAAGAATCTTGTCTCATCGATGTTATTTATGACAGACATGTACAGTTTATGCCTGTATCACTCATTTTATTAGCCGTTGAATTTGATGTGAGACCACAGGCCCGCAAAACAAAAGTTTTTGGGGATGTGGGCGGTGATATTAGGGTGAAGTGTCGAAATATGGGGTCTCTATATATAACCCTATGCTTTATATAAGTCAGACATCATGTCATTTTGCTCGCGACCGAGTAGGCATTGACCTACAATCTTCGAAGGTAAAATGAACAAGTAAATTTGGCAAACGTGTTTTTTTTATCACGATGGTGGGGGGAGGGGGGAGGGAGGAGGGCGGGGGAGATGTGTTGGGAGTGTTGCCTTGATGCATTGAACTGTATGGTGTCTCATCATGACTTGGAATAGTCCGATAATTTGCAGCCCCTACAAGATACATGTATTTTATAATACTGATTTCTATTGAATGTAGGGTCTGCCCGTTTAACCGGCAAAATTGACTTAGCTGCCGGACCGAAATGTCTGGCAGTCAAAAAACGATATTTTATACGCCATTTTCTCGACTCATAATAATGAAACCCACCTTTTAAGTTAAATCTCGGACTTGGAATCCGTTCTGAACTTTCCGTGGGTAGTTTATTCGAGCATTTTCACAGCTTTCCTGAACCGAGAAGACAAATTTTCCGCCATGTTTAAATTCTGCAGCCAATGAAAACTCACTACCGCTACATCCTCCACGTTCGGGGACGGTCCGACAGCTAAAAGATTTTGCCGGTTAAACTGGCAGACCCTACATTCAATAGAAATCAGTATTATAAAATATCTTGTAGGGGCTGCGTGTCGGACTAGACTTGGGATGACTGATGACGTTGGGGTGGTGGGGAGGGGGGGGGCGTATTTCATCGTAGTTTTTGCTTCATTGTCTTTTATAAATGTATTGTTCATTCGGCATGTGTAATTGTTCAGATGTGGACACTGTCATTGCTCATCATTGTGTATGAAAATTTGGGAAATATATTCGGGAAAAGAAAAAAATATTTATATTAACATCAATTGCGGTGATGAGGTGGTTGGGGGGGGGGAGGTATTTTTTATTTGACCGTAGTCTTTGCTTCATTGCCATTCATAAATGCATTGTTCATTCGGCATGTAATGGCCCAAATGTGGGCACTGTCATTGTGTTGTATGAAAATTTTGGAAATAATTATATTCCGTGGTGGTGACCGGTACACTTGATTTGTTGGATTTCCCTGTACCGTACACACTTTTTTTTCCAGTACACATGTAGTTTATGCTTTTCAGGCACTGAGTTATTACCCGTAGCTGCTCTTCTGTACTGGAGATAAATAAAGGTAGTTTTATAAGAACTTCGGTAAGAAGCTTCGGTGAACTTTCTAACAGATAGTGGCGAATTAGTTTAACAGTTTGAAATAGTTTAGTACTATAGTACAGGTATTAACTTTTTCAATTTGCTCTGTTCATTTTCTTACCTGGCAGTGTGACTAATATCACATGACCTACGACATGTACGAAGAGTATGCATTAGGACTCCCGACGCCAGCTAACTCTTGGAAATCCCTCTCCCCAACCCCCAGTTGAATCCTGTCTATATTAAGTTGGGCACTGCCCAAGTCAGAATCAGCAGTGATTTTAAATTGCCGTCAAGAGTAGGTCAGCTCAGAACTTGCTGGTAACAGTCCCCTAATGCACCTTCATGCCAAAATCAAGGTTCTAATGTCAACAGTTCTCTTTTTTGCCGTAATGAGAGCCCAATTCGTAGGAATAAGGACACTGTGGACCGTGGTCACATTCTGCCAAAATTCTTACGAAGTTGCAGTGCTGGTCGAGGGGGTCAGAATGAATTTGTTCGCTCTGTCAATAACAAACTACTCACTATAGTAAAACCGCCTGCATGCAACTATTTTCAGGATTTTGACTAGAACTTTAAGAAGACTCCTCTGTACCTGTGGATAGACTATGGGGTGTCTCTATGTTGATATTACAGATCAAACTGAAAAGTGCCGGTTTTCCTTCTGCCACAGGCTTCTGTTGAAGGTTTGTAAATATATGATTTCCTGAGTAGGCGATCCACAAAGTAATAACTCAGTTTGTTGGGGGGAAGGGGGGGGGGGTGCGTCAGAGCATACAGGGGATTCAAACATCTCGGAGTGGGGTGGGTTGTGGGGCTGAGGGGGGCCTAATTCTTACTCAAATTTACCAACAGCCATTCAAGTGCACCTCTTGCCTCTTGTTGGCAACTTTTAAATCCCACTGTAATTAGTGTTAGAGTAACGGTATATGTATTTTGTGAAAATATTTCATATGATTTATCAAAACTTCAAATGCATGTATAAACAAGTATAGGTCTATAATCTCTGTTCTTTATAAATGTATGGGAGATATAATCACGAAGGATGTGTACCGGGTCAGTGAAAGTTACAACCCTTTTTGACATTTCTGTTTTACAGTTTTATGCCATATATATTTGGAAAGCTTGAATTACATATATTAATAATCCATCGAGTACAGTAATGGTGTTTCATACTCCCTTGTACATTCACATGATTGTAATCAAACAATACTGGTAATATGACACACAATATGATACATGTATGCCTATTTATATAATATATTAATATTTTTATAGAAGGAAGATGCCAGAATGAAAAGTTACGCTGTACTGGAACACCTCACTCGAACAGAAGAGTTCCTGCATCACTACAGATTTTATTTGCAGAAAGGATGTAAGTACTGTTAATGAGAAATCTCAACTTCTTTTGTTTGATTTATAACTTTAGAGCCCCAAAGAACCTTATTCATTTGGAGTTAAAAATACTGGCATTCCTTGTCTTCCAGTTCTTTGTATAGCTTGCCCATGCAGCTATAAAGAACCATAAAACTCTAACTCCACCTGGGAAAGTTGTTGATTGTCAAACCATGCTTTTTCTTTCAATGTTGAGGAAAACAGACAATGACTTCCAAGTATGTATTGGTACAAAATTTAAAGAAAAAAGCCTAATTGTGGGCAGGGAAGAGCTCATCAGAAGATAGCAGACATAATACATTCATTTTTGTGCCCCCTGCAGTACTATGCCCTAAAATAATTTCTATACAAAAGGTCACTTCATCTATTCTCTGTTGAGAATCATTTCTCTGGATCATTGAGTGCATTTCATATCCCATTTCACCAGTTGAGATGTAAAACTCTCAATCTGTGATTGCCGCAGTCCTCAATTTAAGGAGTGCTGATGAAATCCTCTCAACAGGTTACCATGAAATCTACATTGGTAACCTATGGTAACCTATTGCATAATTATTAACCTATTGTCAATTATCAGTCAAAATTATGGGGACCAGAAAATAGGTTACCACTATATTTCATATGGCAACCTCCAGGCAAACCGAAAACAGTTTACCACCTTAAATTGAGGCCTGTGCCTTTAATATAGTGTAATTTAAATTAGGTACCCTTGTAGGAAGGGGTGAGTAGTAGGCTTTAGCATCATTTTCAAACTTGTTTCAGTCCTATCACAACTGTGCCTACATGTACCATAACATGAGAGTGCTCACAGTTCCTATTACCCTGGACACTGATCAGTCCAGCCAGTACAGCATCCTGTCCAAGTATTGACCGAGCTTAACAATGCTTAACTTCGGTGATTCGACAAGAACCGGTGTGTTACCCTTCAGGGCTCTCAAGGAGAGGCGAGCGATCACTCGCGCGCGCCTCCTGCTCGCCTGAAATCAAAAAATGGCGAGTGATGAACCACTCGCCTGTTTTCGTCGGTCAGAATAAAATTTAATGACATCTTCAGCTGTTGCTGTCAAGTTCTTGACTTCCAAGATATCTCGTTGTCCATCATTGGCACGTTTCATAGGTCAGAATAAAATTTAATCACATCCTCAGCTGTCGTAAAATTCTTGGTTTCGTAAAGATCCTGTCGTTCAGCAATTTCGGAAGGCTTCCCGCCATTTCCGCTTCATGTGTTTGTGCAAAAAGTATAACCCTGTGTCGGAACGAAATTACAGGTAGACTGGTTGCCTCCCTTGTATTTCCATACAGACACGTTTTGAGCCGTGGGTTATGATTTCCGCAAATATAAAATCCGTCAAACACCACGGCTCAAACCACCATGGCATCACGCCGTTTTAAACATTACATGTAGTTTCCGATTTTGTTTAACATTACATCACTGCGTTTAAACATTAGTTTTCGATTTTGATTTACTCTCGATGTTACGCGGACTTGACTTTCGTCCCACGATCAAGTCCATGCTTTTCATTGATCTCACGCAATTCCGGTGCCAAGCACGCCTGCGTTTTCGTTCCTGACAATTTTGTCACTGTTAGCAAGATGTTAGCGGAAAATTGCACGATGTCGAATCCGAAAGGAAAGCCGATAGAACTAGCAACGTACCTAAAATGGGGAGAGGAACTTACATCAGTGTTCCGAATTAAAGAAGACTACAACACCGTTCTGAACCGTGCATATGTGACCCACATATTCTGTAATGTACTTGTAGAAGTAATTTCAGCATTTCACTCGCCTCAGGAATTTCTCAGGCGAGTGATAAAAGCACTCGCCCCACTCGCCTAAGCTTAAATTCAGGCGAGTGACGAATCACTCGCCTTCATTTTGCTCCTTGAGAGGCCTGCCCTTGAAGGATTACTGTCTTCTGTTGTTAACTGTTAATCTGGTCAATTGTGATGGCCTAATGAATAAGAACATCTGCCCTACAAGCCATGTGTTTTGGGTTCAATCTCAAGCCGCAGGAGTCGAAATTTACTCATGTCTGCCTCCCCCTGACAGGTAATTTTATAAAAAGACAGGTAGACAAATAAAATGCCTGTCTCCAGTGACAGGTAGCCAATTATTTTTTTATTTTTATTTTGGTGTTCAAAATATATCTTTGACAAAATTCATTCAAACAGCTGCAAATTAGTGCATGGAAACAAGGTGTCATTAATTTATTGGTAACGTGTAGCTGCTTTGTCGTTAATTGTGAATTACATGTACTCGACAATTTCAACGACCGCTTGTTCAGGTAATTCTTAAAGGTGATGGGTACACTTTTTGATCTGCTGTCTCGTGTGACTGTTAAATTAATTTTAATATTTCGACTCCTGGGCCGGGTCAGTTTGAAAATTGTAACTTGTTGCTTACTAATTTGGACTTAGTTTTAAGAGGATAGATCAAAGGCTGGGGTCCCTGTGTCAGGATAACATTCAGCCTGAGAGGCCGGAAAGGACTACACTGATATTGGGGTCTGTCTGGAACATAAAATAAATTCTAAAAAAAACTTACCGGTAACTTTGGCCTAGGGGTATTGTCGTCATCATGTACAGCTGTCCGTACGTCCGTCCGTTACCGCGATATCTACAGAACCGTTTCATGCCTGGCAACCATGCTTGTTACATCTATTTATCTTCACGTAAATCAGAAGCCTATCGAAAATGAGTCATCTCGGACAATATTTTGCAGAGTTATGCCCCTTTTTACAAATAAAAATCCATTTATGATTTGTTATTGTGATAATTTCAGAACCGTTCCATATACAACATCCTAACGTGATAGTTGTTTCTCTTGACCTGAACTAGATGCCTATCGAAAATGAGTCGTGTCAGAAAGTATTTTGCAGAGTTATGCCCCTTGTCTAATAAAATCCACTAATTCCTATGTTAAGTTTGCATATTATTTCTATATCATGTTAGTATACTATCACATTTATTTATTGATTGGATGACTGATTTATTGATTTATTCTCTTAGACAATGCGAAGAATGCTTGCAAATCTGTTTTGAAAATGACATACATGTGCCATTTAGTATACATGTACTGTATTTATCTAGCCATGTGTACTGTTGTTTTGGTGAGACATCGACACAGCTCTTTCAATTTATTCCAGAAACAAATTAATTTAAGGGGAGGAAAACTTTTTTTTTTTTCAAAGAAAGTAGACTTACAATACCAGGGGTAAATATTTCTTCCCACAAGCCAATCAATTGGTAGAGACACCCTTACATTATAATAGCTGGGGTTCAGAGCCGAGGGGTTTCGATAGCGCAGCTTCATGTTTATGACAGTCTGACCACCGGGGGCACCACCATTCATACCCATTCACATCCTGGGGTCCAATTACAATTGTCAATCTTTGGGGATTTCTGTCACTCGGATTTTTATTAATGTTGCTTCTCTGTTGTTTCACAGCTGAAAGAGTCAAGTGGGACTTCAATACCAAGAGCCTGAGGAGCCAGAGTCGTTGATATTAATCACCCTCACAGATGGCTGAACTGTCAACAACAGTTTCAGTGTTGGAAATATCAGCTGGAAGTGAAATCACGAATGCCATGCAGCTCTTGTTCCTAAGTTTAAATGAAGTATTAACTTTTGTTGAATTTTTGGCTACAACATACACCAGAAATCGATTGGAACTTTCCTTATAGAACTTGGAACCCAATACAATTCTTGAATGAAGGTACATAATTTTTGCCCATGTGCATTCCATGATTTCGGGGGCATTCTGACACCACGGAAAGGACATGCATTTTCCTATTGTGTGGCCACTTTTTCCATCTGAGGAGTAACCACATTGCTAGCTCACTATGTTTGTTCATGGGCATATAATCTTGGGATCGCTTGAGCTTCCGTTCTTGTTACGATGAAAGTTCATTTCACAAAATTCCAATATCAGTGGCGCGGGTGTGATGATCATGGTAGCAGTGCACTAATTGACAATAAAAGTCAACTAACTGAGAACTTTACTATTATTCCTTTCATTTATTGTTAGATTTTTTCATTGAGGATTGTGAATATCTAGGAATAAGCAACAACACCTATATCTTACAACTTGTAGTCCATGCAAAATTGTGAATTCATCAGATTGCAGCTATTTTCTCTCCATCAATTTGTTTTGCTGTTCCTGGATACTCATCATCTGATTTGTGAAATGTATGGTGTTTCTATTGGATATCACATATCGGCAGGCATCGAAAGTCATATTGGGAATATACCACCGTTGACATCAGAATGAAGGCCAGTTCACTTCCGACATACAATTCTTGAGCCCGAGTGTATTACACAGCAAACCAGCATGCAGGGAGAATATTTTTGTACTGAAACATGTTCACAGACAGGACACAAAATTTGTGTTTAAATCCATGACATGTAATGAATTTAAACAAGTGTGCATTTAAACATGTTAAAAAAAGCGGACGAATTTTGTGTCTAGTTTTCTGTTTAGGGTTATGTTTAACTTTGTGTCTAGATTCTAAACACAATATTCCTAAACATGTTCAGCTTTGTGATTAGGGTCTAATCACAATCTTCCTAAACATGTTTAGGTATGTGTTTAGGCTCTAAGCACAATATTTCTAAACGTGTTTAGCTTTGTGTTTATGGTCCAAACACAACATTCCTAAACATGTTTAGCTTTGTGTTCTAAACACAATAATCCTAAACATGTTTAGCTATGTGTTTACAGTCTAAGCACAATATTTCTAAACATGTTGGAATTTAAACGTGTCAAAAACTATGGACAAAATTTGTGTTTAGATTTATGTTTAGGATCTAAACGCCAAATTTACAGTGTGTCTTCTCCTTTATCCGTAAAATGGATAGTCCGTCTAATCAAAATATATGATAATATTATGTCGAGTATGTTTATTGTGTCTTTGTACATGTTTTTGCATTATATTAACTGACTGTTCCCTTGATTACCTATAGACGGAATTTTCCGTTAAATTTAACGGATAATAAAATCCGTTGAATCCGTTAAAAAATAAGAATCCGTTACAATAACGGAATATTCCCTCGATTCCCTGGGGACGGATTTTTCCGTTAAATTTAACGGATAATAAAATCCGTTGAATCCGTTAAAAAATAAGAATCCGTTACAATAACGGAATATTCCCTTGTTTCCCTGGGAACGGACTTTACGTTAAATTTAACGGATAATAAAATCCGTTCAATCCGTTAAAAAATAAGAATCCGTTACAATAACGGAATATTCCCTCGATTCCCTGGGGACGGACTTTTCCGTTAAATTTAACGGATAATAAAATCCGTTGAATCCGTTAAAAAATAAGAATCCATTACAATAACGGAATATTCCCTTGTTTCCCTGGGAACGGACTTTTACGTTAAATTTAACGGATAATAAAATCCGTTCAATCCGTTAAAAAATAAGAATCCGTTACAATAACGGAATATTCCCTCGATTCCCTGGGGACGGACTTTTCCGTTAAATTTAACGGATAATAAAATCCGTTGAATCCGTTAAAAAATAAGAATCCGTTACAATAACGGAATATTCCCTTGATTCCCTGGGGACGGATTTTTTCCGTTCGAGTAAACGGATTTTTATTTTGAGTGTAGAAGCCAACGAGGGACGTTTAAGTTTTTCAGTTCGTTTTCCAGTGTGCGGCGATAGAGGTCATGTTTTGGGCATTTGAGTATAAAATGTTCTATCGTTTCTTCTTCGTTGTTGCATGAGGTGCATAGTGGTGATGTGTTTTTTATTAGCTTAGAGAGGTGTGATTTTAGTCCTGTTTTGCCTAGTCTTAATCTTGTGATGATTCGGTCGTCACGTTTACTGTCTAGCTGGAATCCACAACTCCTTCTTTTTCCCTTATCTAGAATACTATGTAGCCATCTACCTCGGTTTTCTTCGTTCCATTCCTTCTCCCATTCACTATCTATTCTGGATTTAATGATAGAATTCAGTTCTTTGGTTCCTAGTCCTATATGCACGTCAGGTGCAGTTTTGGTGAGGGTGTCTTTGGCTGTCTTATCGGCGGTTTCATTTCCCCTAACGTCCACGTGGGCGGGAATCCAAGCTAAAATGGCGTCAATGTCATTGTCTCGTATTTGTGTACATAAAATTTCTATTTCGTGTATGAGGTCAGGTCTGCTGTCGGATTTGGAGTTCTCTGTAGATACCAGTCCGCTTAAGGAATCGCTAAGAATAACGATGGAAACCGGTCGGTTCTGAAGAACCCATTCGAGGGCCTTGATTATGGCGACTAATTCAGTGGTGTATACAGACATATTGTCTGGTAGTTTGAAACCTTCGTGAATGTCAAGTTCTGGTATAACGAATGCAGAACCTGTATTGTGACTTGTGTTTTTGGAGCCGTCTGTATATATTTTCAAGTGATTTTTCCAATGTGTGTCAATATATTCGAGGGCAGTGACCCGTATATGCTCTGGGTTGTCCTGTTTGGTGATGTAGCTATGTATATTCGTGTCCACGTGTGGTGTGATTAGTTGCCATGGTGGTCTTATTGACCGTGTCAGTGTCAGAGATACAAGATATAGGAATGTCGTGTTCTTGGAATAATCGTTCTATCGTGTAACCGAGAGGTGCGGAGTCTTTTTCCCATTTCGTTTTTAGGAATTCGTATTCGGTTTTTGGTCCAAAAATGTTGTGGCATGGGTGGTTTTCGCCCTTGGCTATTGTTTTCCCTGCATATTTCATTGACAGCTCTTCTCGTCTTAAATGTAATGGTTTTTCATTAGTTTCTATTTGTAGACTACATAATGCAGTTCCTTTGAACGCACCGGTGGCTATTTTTAAGGCCGAATACTGAATGCTGTCTATTCTTTTCAAATGGGTCTTGCATGCTGATTGGTAAGCGATTGAACCATAGTCTATTTTGGATCTGATGAGTGTTTGATATAATTTGATTAAGGTATGTTTATTGGCCCCCCAGTTGGTACCCGATACGCACCTCATAAGGTTCAGGTCTTTGTTACACCGAATAATTAATTGGTCGATGTGGTCTTTCCAAGTGAGTTTTCGGTCGAAGATCATACCTAGGTATTTGACACTATTCCTAAACTCGATTTTCTGGCCTCCTAGTGATAGCATGATGTCTGTGTTTTGTTTATTTGAGAATAGCACACCGGTAGTTTTGACAGCTGAAAATTTGAATCCCCATTTATCGGCCCAGTCGCTGACTGTATTTAGTACCTTTTGCATTATACTTGTTAATTTTTTTATCGAGCCAGCAGATTTCCACATGGCAGCATCGTCAGCAAAAAGTGATTGTTCAATTTCAGGATGTTTTGTGTCAATTTCGTTGGCCAGGCCATTAATCAGGATGTTAAAAAGGGTGGGGCTTATGACGCTGCCCTGTGGGGTGCCGTTATCTAGGTGGTGTTCCATGGATATGGTGTTACCAATACGAACTTTGAAGTTTCGGTCATGAAGAAAAATTTTTATCCAGTGTTGTATCCTGCCCTTGATTCCTAGGTTGTTTAATTGGGTGATAATGCCGTCCTGCCATACAAGGTCAAACGCCTTTTCTATATCCAAGAAAATGCCTAATGTATATTGGTGTTTGGCATTACCCTTTTTGATTGAGTGTTGGAGTCTGGCTATGTGATCTAAAGTACTTCTTTTTTTCCGAAAACTGCTTTGTGTTTTGTTTAACAAGTTGTTGCTTTCCAGGTGATATTTAAGTCTGTTTTTGACCATGGTTTCCATAATTTTGCATAAATTTGACGTGAGTGAGATCGGCCTATATGACTTACTGTCTGATGGGTCTTTACCAGGTTTTGGTATTGGGATAACAATAGATGATTTCCATTTGTTCGGGAGTTGTTTGGTCTTCCAGCTCACATTAATTAGTTTTAGAATTAGTTTCTGAGTGGTGTTTGGTAGGTGCTTTAGGATTGTATACCCTAGTTTGTCTTCGCCGGGTGAACTTTCTTTTTTAGAGTGTAAAGCTTTTCTGTATTCATTGATATTAAAGTCTCCGTTAAGGTAGTTTTCTATATAATCATTTGTGTCATTTTCCAGGATCGTTTCTTGTTTGATTTTTCTGAATTCTGGTTTCAGGTTGCTATCGCTACTGTTTGATGCGAATGATTCAGCAAGATATTCTGCCTTTTCGAGATTAGTTCTCTTTGTTTTGTTTAGTACGGGTATTGTGTTAGTTGCTTTGAGTTAGTTTTCGTATCTATAATGTTGCGAAAAAATTCCCAGCATCTTGATTTGGCTTCTTTGACGCTTTTTTCTGCTATTCTTTTCAGTTCCTTATATATTTCATGATCACTCTGGAACCGACTTTTTTTTAATTTTCTGAGTGCTTTTTTCTTTGCCGCGATGTTCTTTCCACACTCTCGGTCCCACCAAGGCACTGGATTTTTGTTGGGCCGCTTATTCGTAACTGGAATATGTCTTTGTGCTATGTTTAGAAGTTTGCTGGTTATATTTTCATTGAAAGTCTCTATATCATTACTAAATATATCGTCATGAATTAGACTTTGGCAATCGTTTTGGAAACTTTCCCAGTCTGCCTTGGAGTACTGGAAGCGTGGGAGAGGGTCTGTCTTTTCAAAATCTGGTTTCATGCTAAATTTAGTTAGGATTGGAAAGTGGTCGCTGTCTAGTGTATCTGACAGGACTGCCCATTCTGATTTAACTGCTAGTTCGGGAGAGACTATTGTTAGGTCGATTGCAGTGAGTTTACCTGTTCGCATATCTATTCTAGTCCCTTCTCCTGAGTTCAGGAATACGAGGTTATTATCATCTAACCATTTTTCTACTGATTTACCCCTATAATGAGGGGACTGGTGCCATGTGGTCTATTTATAGTGAGACGCTTTTGGTCTTAATGATGCGTTCGAACAAATGTTTCTTTTGTGCTATTGCGGTGACATACGCCGCTTTCCAGTTCATGCCCGAGGTTTTCAACATCGACGCTGTTCTTTCGATTTCCATATGGACTGGGTCCTTGTCCAACGATTTCATATGGGTCAAGAGGTCGCCATACTGCTGACGTAAAGCCCGTCGTAGTCTGTGTGCCAAAGTATTATGGGCTAACATTGCAGCGTCCTCTTTCGAATACCCTTTGCGGTGAAACTTGTCTCCTGTGGCCTCCAACATCTCCCCCAGCTCGGCGTCCATTCTTTCTGTGAACAAATCCTTCCATAGCCTCGAGCTCACATTATGTCCATTCCCTTGTACGGGCACGGGTGGGTCCTTCACGGTTGGGTAGTATTCGGGGACTAATGGTATGAAGGGGACACGCTGTACGGGAGCGGGTTGCTGTTTTTCCAGGAGTGGACTCGGTGGATGGTGTAGAGGCTGCGGTGATGCCTCGCCGGGTAACAGGTGGGTCGTCAGCCGACGATCTTCCGGGGTATGGGCTTTTAAATCTACGAACAGGTAGCCGTACGGACGACTTGTCGCTCCTTGAAACGCCCGCATGAAATGGTCGATGTTCTGCGGATAAATTCGGCTACCAAACACACGGATTTGTGCTCTGTCGATGGGGTTGGAGAACAACACAAAGTATTGGCAGTTCAACGCAATATCTCTGGACGCCTTCCCTTGAGGAAAGAGATCCTGAGTCAAATAGATGACGGACAGATTGCGATGATGGGACCCTTTGGTGAATAGGTCGGCGATTTTCGAATTGTCCTTGGCCGCACTCATCAGATCATCGAGCATTACCACGTTGGTCTGCTCGGAATCGAAGTAATAGGGTTCGTCTATGTCGTGAGGAATTCCTGGGACAAAGCTCACATTCTGTAGTCGCGTAGTTTCGTAGGCGGGCTGCCATTGGCTATAACACCAAACAACACGTGTCGGAGCTGGGATTGCCACACCTCCCTCTAAGAACTTCATCACCCAGGACGTCTTTCCACACCCCGTGGGGCCGCTCACCGTCATCGTATAGGGATGTTCTACGCCACTTGGTGGACCTATAGCGGGACTTGGTGGTGTCTCTTGTCCATGCGTTAGACGCATATGTCTGAGCATATTGTCACGACGAGAGAGTCTTTTGACAGAACGGACATGTACTCGACATGGTACGCGGTCAAAGGATGGATACAGACTGAGGCTAATGGTGTACAAACGACCACTCGTATATGACCACTCACTCACTCACTCACCGTCGTTAATGCGTCCATGCGTTAAGACGGGCGTTGGGGACGCCTCACGGGCGTTGTGCACGCCTCACTCACTCGCTCACACACACACACACACACTCACACACTCACTCATTCACTCACTCACTCACTCACACTCACACACTCACTCACTAACTTACACTCACTCACTCACTCACTCACTCACTCATTCACACACGCGCATACACTCACACTCACAGGTAACTCTACCAGGTAGTTGGATGGAAAAATAGGCCGTTATCTACTCCAAATCCACTCCATCGCACCTCCGAAACTCCCGCTTTCGCTACTACTCACTGATGACGTCACCAGTGACGTCACAGGTGATGTAGACATCCCTTCAAGTCGTGGTCTACACCCCAAGAGTTACAAAATAACACTTCCCTAGACACATTCGGATCAATAGTGGTGCATATCGGCCTCAAAAATGTCTATTTCCATACTACCGCCTGCCTGCGCATGCGCAGAATGACGCTATTCCTAACACCCATCCACCCAGGCGGATGCGCCTTCATGAATGCTTCACATGGATACCTCATACGACCCCAAAACGTCTATGTCCATACCCTTTTCCCACAATTCCCTGTCTGCGCATGCACAGAATGCCGATATTCCAACCCCACACCCACCCGTCGGATGCCCCCTCATGTATGCTTCCCATTGATACCTCACTCGACTCCATAGGACCACCAGTGGCCCACAAAGACCCGAACACGTCTATTTCCATACCCTTGGTCCACCGCGCATGCGCAGAATGCCGATATTTCAACCCCACACCCAGCCCATCAGATGCCCCTTTACGAATGCTTCATATTGATACCTCACTCGACCCCATCGGACCATTAGTGGCTCCACTAGCTCCAAAACGTCTATTTCCATACCCTTTGGCCACCGCGCATGCGCAGAATGGCGCTATTTCAACCCCGCACCCAGCCCATCAGATGCCCCTTCACGAATGCTTCACTTTGATACCTCACTCGACCCAATCGGACCATGCAGCGTATTTGTTTTCTGGGGACTACTTTTTCTCCGCGGAAGCTTTCTCCCGCGACCGCATCACCACCAGACATGACCGCATCACCGTGGAGGAATACAAAGGTCAAAGGTTGCCGGAACTATAGTGGTCAACACTTGGCACACAGTCAAGGCTGATGCAATCCATAACATGTCAGTACGTGCCTTGATCTGTCCGAGTTGTCTCCCTTGCATCCAGAGTGTACAGATGGCGCTACCATCGGAAGTTGTGACGTCATTTTTACATCCGGGTGAAAGGGGAGGGTTTTTCCGTAGACACTACTACTCACCATGTTGGGCTATTTATTTTGGCATGAATTTCTTGTGCATTTATAAAATATTTACCAGCATTATTGTAATGAAGCATCAAATCATAGTTTATTGTTTGTCAACCACACGTGTCTCTGTCTCAATTCCCATTTCAAAGGTTCATCTCCCAGCACCATACATGTCAATTAACATTTCAATACACTGAATTAAAAATTATTCTTGAATCTATCAAATCACCTTGAGTAAGGATACCATTCTCAGCTTTGCAGTCCATCTAAAATGAACGCGTAAAAACAGTTCAAATAATGGTTTGATTTTGCAGAAGTTCCAAATTGATCTGCCTGCACGAGTAATTAGATTAGTGAAGTTAACGTCCAACAAATGCAGAATTGAGCTTGGCATCCGGCCCTACGTTATTCAGTGATGTATTCCTCTACCCTATTGCCTCGACGGACCCTCTTGCCTCGACGGAGGTCTTCGCGCTCATCCAGCGCTTGCTATTTTTTTTTATTTTTTTCTCAAAAAGTCAGGATTTAGGTTATTATTACTACTGTCAGCAGCGAATTTATCGACTATAGGCATTCTGCCTTTTCTTGATTGGTCTTTTAAATAGAGGAATATTGTCATTTGTTTTGCCCTTGAAGTGGCGGAGCTTATTCCAAGTGATTTTTGATTTTGTTGTTAAGTATATTGCAGAAATTGTTTCCCCAGTAGAAGTGTTTCCCGTCTTTAATGGTTTTGTCTGCTTCCCTCTAAGTCTTAACGTCTTTAAATAAGGATGATCAGTTTCCAGTCGACCTAGAGAATGATCTTGATATTATTTACTCAGTTTATATGGGCAGACCATATGAAAAGTAGTTCACCGTCATGTGCAAAAATAACCCTTGGGTTAAAGCAGAGACTATGACCCTATCCCCCCTACCCGACTGCAAGTAAAGTAATTAAAATGCGGCCGTGATGTCATGACTATTAAATATTCATAAGCTGGGCACTCTGAACACCAAATTCAATTGAAATCAGTAAGATCCTACATAGAGACATATACGATCGGAGAGCATTGATAACGAACGAAGTTCGGGACCGCGAAGCGGTCCCTAACGGAGTTCGTTAAATAGGTAACATACATGCATCACGTGAGACAAAATACAGATACAGAACTTAATCACAAACCCAGTGTAAATCCATGAAAAGACAGACAATCACCGTAGTCTATCATGTTCAGATTTCATCGTTTGCGTGGGCGTATTTTGCGGGGGCTGCCATATTGGATTTGAGGCAGTGTGGGTAATAGCTAAAATTAGAACAGTATCGAAATTTAATCTAAAAATATTTGCTATAGATTTGAAACAAAAAAAAGGATAATATGCTAATAAATTCAAGGATGAATTCCCTTCCGATTCCCTTCCGACTGATAGAATATTTGGCGAAAACGCCCGAGTGTCGTCTGCACTTCCCGCACGCAAATGTTTGCAGAGTGCGGTCAGACCTCTTTTTCGCGAAAATGGCACTTCACATCAGTGCAGAAATTTCATAAAATTTAGTTCTACGGCAAGAAAAAGCTGTATAACGTGTCCATCTATAACAAGCTTATTTATTAGGCTTTGAAGATCTGATGTTTCGTGAAGAGATAACCGGTTGTTCATTTTAAAAAATAAACATTTGCCACGGAATTGTGACCTTACGCCGTAGCAAAATCAAGCCATTCAAGTTCTGTCGCTGACGTCCGCGTGATAAATTAGGTCATCCAAAGTTCGCAAAGAAAAGGGGGAAGGGGGTCACAACAAGCTGATTATCAATAGGGGATTTTAATTATAACAGGCAAGAAACCATTTCCAAGTAAACGGTGACACTGCGATTGTCTGAACCGTCAGATATCATTCATTCACTTCAGATCATGGCCTAGATCTAGACATTAAATTAATAGGTACGGACAACCACGATGCAAGTAAAGTTCATAAAACAAACACATTCATCAAGCTATAGTTACTGTTTATTGCAGATTTTATTGTGTTTAGATCCGTACACTTCTGAGGGGTCAATTCATGAATAGCTTTGAAGTCAAACAGCAAAATTTTACCAAGAACTCAAACAACTTATAAAACGAAATTTTAGAAAGTCAGATTCCTCATATTTAGACATGCACCCCCCCCCCCCCTCATATTTAGACATGCATTCCCCCCTCCCCCCCCCCCGCTTCCTATATATTTTTGTACTATGAGTTCGTACAAATGTTTAACAAAATTGAAATATTGACAAAAACAAATTTGGGGCATTTCTCTATTATTATTCATTATTTTCTATAATTCGGCATGATAAAACAATAGCTACGGTACCGGTAGTATACATCCTATACGTTAACAACTAATATTACGTAGTCACAAATAAATAAATATTTTGATCCATACGATAGAATAGAATAGATGTTTATTTGCTAATTAGCACCTACATGAATGGAAAAAAAAGCACCTACATGAGGCGAACAATCAATAATATAACATACACTTGCGCAATTCAATTGAATTCTTTATTAGCACAGATACACACGTATGCTGAGATGAATTATGCATGTCAAAATAGTGCCCTGTTGAAGAGAAAGTAATTCATGGCAAAACCCAATATATCTATTACAATATTTTACTAAATCATACAAATCTTGTTAAAAGTATCTTAAAATATTTCAGTGTGTTACACATTTGAAGTTATAGTACAAAAAAAGGGGGGGGGGAGGGGGAGTGGGGAATGTCCACAGAGGGAAATGTTTGAAGGAGGAAATATCTAGGGAAATGTCTACAGGGGTAAATGTCCTCAAGGTGGAATGTCCTGGCTTCATAAGCTATCAAGCTTGTTTTTCATTTGTTTACAATAATCTGATTATATATAACTATAAACATCGCAATATTTCTGTGCATTATATAGTAATATCTCTCTTCGAACAGTTTGGCATTCTTAATTTTTCATTTAAGGATAAAATTAAAATAATTCTATCAGTTTCATTCCTTAAATTAATTTATAATGAAGAAGCATCCCAATATTTTGTGGTTTATATATTCGATCAACATACTTTATCCCAGATCCGATCCAGAGTATCAATTCTGATCGACTGTATTTGATTATACTGAAAATAAATTAATTCATATTTTCGGACCTTGAAATGTGTGAAACATATACTATATGGTATAGGCAGTCTGCTATGTCAGATAAAGAATAATACGTTTCCCGATTGATCAAATATTCAACGCATCATCCACAACCACAGCAATTCCAAACTTTTGGGTTGCCAGTATTTCATCAGAAATCACCAAGCCACAAACGACCAGGAAAATGAAAAGAACTCGCACTAGGCTGCGCCTATATGTATATAATTTCCATTGTCCCTTCTAAGCTTCCGTAATATAACAGTGACTATATAGACCTATATGGTTTGCGAACAAAAAAATGATACGAAAAAGGCAAAGTCAGAAGCGAACAAAAGAAGTATACTTCGTTCGTTTCTAGGCTTTGCCTATTTCATATTAGGATATTAATTTAGACTGGATAATCTTTTATCCCTGTTCGAAGATAGAAGCTCGTAGTGAATTTCGAGATATTCATCTTTTCCCAGCAAACAAACTTGAGCGGATAATGGTCATCTCTTTAAGGGGGAGGGGGCGGGGTGTCCAGTTTCCAACACCAAGTGAAAAATCCTTACTCCAGGTCTGTCTACAGAACACAGTAAAACACAGGTTTTACTCACTTCAATCTTCTTTGGACGTATAACACAAATGCAGCCCCAAATTTAGATTATTGCCTGCAATATATGTAGTTGGGAGCATGAAAAGTATCTCCTTCATAGTCAAATCTACGAAGCAAATTCCTGGTGAAATATACTATATAATACAATATAAAATATATAGAAAGATATCTCAAAATTTCATTGAGGTCCGATGAGCAGTGAAAATGACTTAATATAAACAAATAAATTACAATATTCATTCAAAGATCAACCACCTGTCTGACTGCAATTTGCAAATACAATGCCGATTTTTGTGATCAAAGTAGGCCTACCATTGACTTCTGCATCTTTCTTTTTTTCATTGGGTAAACATGTGATGTATTATTACACCTTCACTCTGAAACTTCACCACCTCAGAGAAAAGTAGTTCTTCGGCAGAGACCGATATGACCTCCTCACATGTGTGGGATGTTGTGAGGGAGTGAGTGAGTGAGTGGGATTTAACGTCGTTTTCAATATTTTTTTTTTTTTTAACACGAGAGTGCTCACAGTTCCTTTTATCCTGGACACTGATCAGCCCGGCCAGTACAGCACCCGGTCACCCAAGTATTGGCCGAGCTCAACTTTGGTTATAATTCGGATGTTGTGAGTGAATAGAATTTAACGTCGCTTTCAACAATATTTCAGCTCTTCAAGAAGAAATCTTTGAAGCAGCACGGAACCAAACACCCTCCATCCACCCTGTAGGTCACAAACCTCCATTGCAGAAAGTGGGTCCAATTATCAGGACTTGACTTCCGGCGAACATTGATTGGCCATTATACCCGACTGGGCCAGAAATGGCCTGTGACGTATTTTAAAATGTTTCTATAATATTTGGCTCTAAAATATATCAAAACCACCTTTTCAAATTTTAATCGGAAAACAAATCTGGGGCAGTTTGATTGGCACCTCCGAAATTTGCCGTAATGGTGTCGGGCTGGATGACCCTATTTCTGGCATTCGGAACTCCCGAGCGGAAATCTACGAAAGTAACCGATTCTACGATCGGGGGACGACAACATGAATTTCCTATGAATCTCCAGATGTGACGCGCCGGAACGGTTTAATACGCATGGCTCCGAAGCCCAATCACTCTCGCGGAAGCCTTAATCCCCGACCAGCAAATATTTCCCTGTGAGTCTCTGATTTACGTCAGATATTCTAAAAACTGTTTATTCTTTTCATTCGAAGCACGTTTCAATAGAAAACCATATATAAAATCAGTTTAAATGGTACACACGCCACGTATTGGCAAGATATAATTCCCGTGACGTCACTGACAGTTCCCTGACAGACTGAAACACACGTCCAATATGGCGTCGATGGCCTTCGCAACCACCTCGCTGGGGGTCTAATAACACCCCAGCCACCAGTCAGATTTTTGGACCGGATTCGGGGCCTTCGCGCACATCGCCGGAAGTGACATCATATATAGTAAAATAGATCTTTAACGAAAATTTTGATTACTTTTCAAGTCTGCATAATACCTCCGTTGACCTAGCGTTAAAAAGAATTATCTGGAGATAATTTTCCCTGTTTATCTGGACAGAGCATATGAAAAGTAGTTCGCTCATGTGCAACACTAAAGGAGTCGTTTGGTCGGATTCAAACTGAACCGTGCGTTGGTTGGTTTCCCCTATACGTCATAGCAACGTAGTAAAGGTCAACTTCCGCTATTGGAGGCAGGGATGTTATTGGAGCCTGCGAAATGGAGCATGCGCTGTGGGGAGGTTGTGGCCTTCGAGGGCAACCTGTAACCATTTCGGTCATCTATACGCGGTAAGACTGACCCTGGGATCGTGTGTATCCATTTACAGCCTACTTTCGGCAAGTGCGAGAGGGAATTTCCAGAAATCAATACCACGTGACTTCGTCAGCCAATCAGCTAAAGTCTACCGACGTAACCCCAACGTAACTCGCCATTTTCGAATCATGTGATGCCCTACTTGTTGAAAATTACAGATCTACCACACCTCTTGGGTGATACGAAAGTTATTCATACCTATATATTTTGTAAGCCTAGCCTTTATCTGTTTCCGAAGTGGTTTGAAAACCTGTAATTTATCAGATTCCTCGAGTCTGTTCTCTGCCGGATGAAGGCCGAACAGAATCCCGTAATATACCGGATATCGCTCCGCAATAATGGAGACTCACGATTCGCAAGCCATCTTATGGATGGCGAAGTGTACGCAAATGCTTCGAGGGACATCTCAAACCGGAGATCCTCGAGAAGTTGCGAATGTATTTCTGGCGGTCTCATCTCGAAAAAATGGTGGGGAATGTATGCTGAATTTTCCATATGTTTGAGCGCCAAGGCGGCCCAAGTCAACCTTGCCGCCCCAAAACAAACTTCCATGCAAGTCATTGGTCACTGCTTTTCTAATGTAAACATCTGAGAAGGGCTGTCAATGTTATGCATTGCATCATGGGTTGTTTGGGGCGGCAAGGTTTACTTGGGCCGGAATATAGTTTTCTCAATATGTGCTCGGCCAATTTACTACATATTAAGTAAGGCGAATATTTAGTGGTTTGTGACCTATAAAACACTGCCAGGACAGCACACAAGACAGACAGGACGCGTACATGGTGCAATAAAGACAAGTGATATAACAGTGCCGTGCTTCTCACCAAAATACGTTGAAGCAACAGGAACCCGTGTTTACAAGTGGTTGGACTTGATTAGGGATCGCACAACGACTTACATCACCTTACACTGAACTGACTTACATCACCTTACACTGAACTAGTCAGCTTGTTCCCCAACACCAAGACCTGTACAGTACATGTGATCTGTTCATTCATTTATTGTCCCGTACCGAAACAGAGGCCGCATGACACCTCAAATGTAGGCCGACTATCTGGCGTGATTGCATAAGTCCCATAATGTCTGATAACATATTTTACCCTGCAGTGGATAAGCTCGTGCCTTAATTCGCTGTACTATATTAGCGTATGTTGCAGCATGTATCGTATGGGTATACGGTGACGGCTCTACAACGTAGATTATAGGTAAAGTAAAAGATATATCACACAATTAGCCCCGTCCGAAACGTGCTCAGTCGAATATACATATAAGCTCACCTAATATGATGTCCTTACTTTTCTAGGCGTACTTGCTGTGTGTACCCGCTGTGTGGTACACACAAGGTTAAAAGTTGACAATGTGCAGTTACCTAGTCAAGTAACATGACTCTGGTTTAATTATCAGAGTCATGCCGTTTTCGATCCAAGGCGATTCACTGATGAAAATAAAACGTCAGAAAATAGACGAGAAATTCACTCTCATAAAGTATGGTCCATCCGGGTTCGCGATACACCAAAAATAGCAGCCAGAAACACTTACTTGCTTTCCAAATACAGCCGAGAAAATCCCAGTCAAAATTCTTCACCACCTTGATACCAGTGCTTCCCAAAAATTATATCGACCCCCATCACCTAAGGACGAGTTTCCCCACAAACAATTTGGTTGAATTTTTTTTTTTTTTTTGAGGGTGGGTACAATTTTTGAAAAAGCCTTGTATCAAGATGGTGGAGATGTTTCCATTTCTTGACTGGGATTTTCTCGGCTATATCTGGAATGAAAGTAAGTGTTTCTGGCTATTATATTTGGTGTATCGTGAACCCGGATGGACCATACTTTATGACAGTGAGATGTGTGGATGTGAATTTCTGGTTTATTTTCTGCCGTTTTATTTTCGTCAGTGAATAGCCTTGGGTCGTACGGCATGACTCTGATAATAAAATCACAGTCATGTTACTTGACTAGAAGTTACTCCATTCGATCAGAAGAAATGGCGGAACGTTAGTGTGTAGTAATTGATACACGAAGATGCGAAAATATGGTCTATAACAAATATAATTATTTATATAGATTTGTACATATTGTGTGTAAGATTTAAGTAAATGACAGAAGGAATAAATTGCTGTGTATATACACTGGTCGCGCTGACCTGGCTTTTTGGTACAGAAGTGACCGACCACATGCACGTTCTGCATGATCAAACACTCCGCATCTTGACCATGACAAATGTGGTCAAAACGACCATAAGAATTAGATGTATCCTCCTGTAGTGCATATTGGATTTCTACATGTCGTTGTTGTTGTTGCTGTTGTATTTTTATTTATTTATTTTTTTAAAAACGGAGGGAATGCCCGGGATAGATAGACCTCGAACCCACAAAGATTTACCCAAATTCTGACCCGTACGGCCCTCCGTACATTATTTTGAGCATGGACGGTGTGGAGACAAGTCTTGATGTAAATTACCTGAGAGTGGTTTACCAAGGCCTGCCCTGTTGACCATCAGTGATGTTAGCAACAATTCAGAATCAGATGTGTTATCCTCCTGAAGACATGCACGGACAACGGACGCGGAAGTCTGCACTTTGTTTCACAGTTTCAGTGCAATCCTATGAATCCGTCATTGCGAGTGTTTCAAATCGTGGGGACTAGTAGTTATTTCATTTATTCTTTATTAATCACGGTCTTGGTCCAAACAGAACTCTACCAGTTCAAACAAGTTATGTCTATAAAGGCACTATCTCTGTTAGTGTACCAATAAAGACAGGCCTGTATAGCCAGGATATCTTGAGTTGGGGTTCGCTTTCGCGTCAAAAGGGCTGATAAGGAGGTTCGATGGAAAACGAAAGGGGCATATAAGGGTTTCGCTTTCTTCTGAAAAGGGCATTTGTTTGGGGGAGGGGAATAATATTATGCAAGGAGAGTTCGCTCGAGCCCTCTGAACCCACTTTGACCAGGTTAGGAAACTCCCGTTCTCTGAAATGGAGGTAAAAAAGGTCGTTTTTGCTCAATAAATCAGTTCACGTAACGAATTCAGAAAAATCCTCCTGAGGCGCACTCAGATATATGTATCCGCATCAAATGGTACCGTAAACTGGGGTTATAAGGGACACTTTTTTATAATTTTTCATATCACTTTCGCAAATATGTAGCTAATTAGAAAAAGACCATATGCCATTTTGTGACTTATTACTCAGTCTTGATATTGGTGATGGCTATGATTCATAATCTGTTTCAGGATTTTTTTTTTTTTGTGACTGTTCCTTATTACCCCAGTGATGGGGTTATAAGGGACAGTCATTCATTTGTGTTGATGGTTATAAGGGACGCATACTACGTTTTAAAAAATACGAGAGAATGAATACAAATCATGTTTAGACAGGATAAGAAAATATTTGCGAAAGTGATCTGAAAAGTCTGAAAATGGGGTTATAAGGGCCGATTATCACTGATTTTGGAATGTCAAAGTTCCAGCATGACAAGCCTCTGTCAACAGCTGCAAACGCTTTCATTGTGTCTTCTTTTATGTGATTACGTCGATTTTTCGTGCCCAACTTAGGCTTTTGTATCCGTGGCATGGTGTCCCTTATTACCCCATGTGCCTGATGTGAAATAAAAGAAAATAAAATTAGATTCTTGTGAATAATAATATCATAATGAAACTTATAGTTTATAAACCTAATAACTTCTACAACATGTACAAAATGTGATTCCTCTCATAGGTACTTTGAACTCTCCTGAAAAGATAAAGTTTTGGACATTACTATTTTTTGACAAAATGCATACATATTTTCGGTTTAAGTTCTTTAATAGTGTAAATTATGATGGAAACTCAACTTACCTATGGTGCTTTGTCAAATACCTCAGATTCACAAAAAAACCAATCTGTTTGAAAGTAAAGTAGAAAAATACATTTAAATGAAAATCTGGAAAAGTGTCCCTTATTACCCGGCCGTCCCTTATAACCCCAGTTTACGGTAGTAAACAAAAATAAATTGTCATCTTTCTAATTTGCATAATAATAGGCCAAACGTCTCTCTCGCTGTTTAAACAACAATGACTGGTTCTTAAAATGGCAAATTAATTTTAGGACATGGAACATCAGGTAAACTAATGCGCCTGAAATTTTGAAGCATTGGTTAAGAAGGAATCAAAAGTTATTGAGCAAAAACGACCCTTTTTACCTCCATTTTAGAGAGCGGGATCGCCCTAACCTGTTGGCTTCGGGTTTCAGTTCACTCGATATTGCTCTGGTGATATTATAATATTTTTGCTCTATGCACTATACATGTATATTGTATTTGCACCAGAACAACCACTCACATAGTCAAGTAACATGAATGTGATTTTATTATTAGCCGTACGATCAAATGCGATTCACTGACGAAAATGAAATTTCAAAAAAATAGACCAGAAATTCACATCCACACACCCTCAAGTCGCGCTGTCATAATGTATGGTCCATCCGGGTTCGCAACACACCAAAAATAGCAGCCAGAAACACTTACTTGGGACAGCCGAAAAATATGCCAGTCAAAAAATGTAAATATCTCCATCTTGACACAAGGGCTTTTCTAAATATTATATCCACCCCCTCATCTAAGGACGAGTTTCCCCAAAAACAATATAATTCAAATTCTGTTCTATTCATTTTCTGGTACTTTAAAATGTGGAAGTTAAGATAGTTGTTGATGAAAATATAAGTTCTATGTATTTTGATGTAAAATACAAAATTTCAGGTGTATTTCTGGACCATTCAATAGGAGGGTGGGTTTAATTTTTATAAATTACAAGCGTCTAGTCCGTCATTCATAATCCAGCCATCGTCCATTAGAGAATATCCGCGTCCATAATCCAAAGACCTATTCCATATTCCATATAACAGTATTAGCACCAAATTCAAAAAGACAATCATAGTATACATAAACATAGGCTTGTTTTCCTGCAAGAGAGAAGCGGTCAACAGTTTTCAATGATGCCGGCAAGACATCATGATGTTCCAAAAATATCAAATCCGTATCGCTGATCAGTATTCTTAATCCATAATATTCGTTGTACGGTCGTCATCTAAAGAATGATGTATCTCAGTCACGCTTTGATTGTGACTGTTCATATGAGTACCATGAGGATCTTGAAGTACATGGGTGCATACGGCCCCTAGCCCCGGGTTAAGCGGAATTAGACACAAGTTACGAAACGTAGCGCCATAGATCTTGCACGCTACGTTCGTATTTTGCTATCAGCATGCGATATGTATCGCCAAATTTGAGAAACTTTGAGTGGAGGCGCTTGGTGGAATAGCCCTGTTTTATAAGTTTCTGCAACAATGTTTTGTGACGTTGATTAAAGGCCGTTGTACCAATATAGTGGAGATCGGCGGTATTTGGAATGCAAGTGAGTCTTTCTGGCTGCTATTTTGGTGTATCGCGAACCCGGATGGACGATACATTATGACATTGAGACTTTTGGGTGTGTGGATGTGAATTTCTGATCTATTTTCTGACGTTTTATTTTCGTCAGTGAATCACCTTGGATCGTAATGGAGGCACGACTGATAATAAAATCAGAGTCATGTTGGAAGTCCAAGTACACCCATTGACAATGTCATCCAGTGACAGGATTTTCCAAAATGGCCAAGATGTATCAATGGCTCTCACTTCATGTGACGATGCCCTAGACAGGAGAGGTGGGGCGTCGATGGCTAATTGGTACGTCCAGTGGATTGTCTTCTTCAGCCAGGCCGCAGTCGTATTGTTAGTGATGTCGGCTGATGCACCTGGCTGTAATGACAGAAACAGGGGCCGTCTTGTGCCTCTGGACGGATCTCTTCCAGTGGGTCCACAAACCCGTGTATGAAAGAATCTGGTAGAGTCTTTGTGCCCACGGTCCCTGTCGAGTGGATTCGTTCTTTGCGATGAACACGGGGATCGGGCGGAAGGATACCCTGGACCAATCTGCTGTCCATGTCAAGGAACTGCGGTCCAGTGCATGAAGTTCCGCTATCCTTGTAGCCATAGCGAACGCCGACTGGAAGGCTGTTTTATAGGATACGGCCCTTGATATTTGTGGAATGCAGAGGCTCAAACGTTGGGCGTAATAAAGCACTCAACACCACTCCCAGGTCCGATTTTGGTTATTGCTGACGTGTCCGGTGTGAATGCGAAGAAAAGGACTGGAGGAGAGCTGATAGGTCACTATCCTGTCCAATAGTAATTCCGGACGTCAGTTCCAGGACTCTTGATAATGCCGAACGGTGTCCCTCTATAGTACCTATAGTTCGGTTAACATTGAGTACTCCGGTGCAAATAATGGATCTCTCTGCTGAGATCGCCTTGATGGAGTCTACTCAGCAACTTAATTGCAATACCGTAACAGAGTTATCCAATGAAAAAGCGCAACAGACTTCAATCCACTACTTTGAAATAACGGAGTACTCCGATGAACAAGAGCAGCGGAGCGAAATCCGATAATAATCTACTCCGATAAAATATGAGTACTCCCCCAATTGCCACGAAACGGAGTACTCCGTTATTTACTCCGTTGTATACAGCGAAGTTTTTTTTTCAGTGTGATTGTAACTTCCTGTCCCCGTGGAGGTGTAACAGGAAGTTGGCTATTACGGGAACAGAGGCAGTGTTGGGATACGTCCACTTCGACTGATATAACTGTTAGGTCGATGGTCTGTTTGCTGCCGCCATCGCCTCTGCAGCAACTGGCCTTGAAAAAACCCCGGATTCCGTGATCCGGGTTGATCCAGTAGTCCGGGCCACCGAGGTAGTCGACTTGGTTGGTCTGCTACAGTCGTACATGTAGGGGGAACCACTTGCGATGTGGCCACCATGGTACTACTACCAGCAGGATGACGCAGTCGTGTTCCCTATCTTGGAAAGCACCTACTGAGTGAGCACAATCGGTTGGTAGGCATAGGCAAGGAGGTTGTCACAATTGGGTGAAAGTGCATCGATCGCACATGCCTGTGGATCGCGGATCGGGCTGACGGAGGTCGGGATTTGGGCGTTGTTCATGGTTGCTAACAAATCCACCAAAGGTCGTTCCCAAATCGACGCTAGCTGTCGGACTGCCTCTGCGTGAAGATGCCATTCTGTGTATAGTACCTTGTCCGGTCTGGACAGGCTGTCGGCGATGACATTCAAGTGACCCGGAACATGTGGTGCTGTGATATGGCATCGCTGATACTGTGCCTATTGAGATAGTGCCCACGTCTCTTGGAACAGTGATTGGGATCTTGTTCCCCTCAATTTGTTGATGTAGCTGACCAGCGTAGTGTTGTCGGTCGTAATCAGTACTGACGTGTTGTGCAGCTGCGAATTGCAATGGCGGACGGCCATATTTACCGCAGAGATCTCTAGAATGTTGATGCGCTGCTTGGCCTGCTGTGGGGTACATCTGCCGGATATCTGCTGCTCGCCTAGATGGGCTCCCCAACCTGTCAACGATGTGTCGGTGAATAGGTGCTTTTCCGGCCATGGTCGCTGAAGCGGGATCCCGGGCATCACGTCCTCCGGATGCGGAATGAATCCCAGATGCTTGAGGACTTGCATGATGAACTGTATATGAGATTCGAGTGCTGGCATCTTTAACTCCCAGATGCGAATGCCGTCGATTTTCGAAGTTCCTGGTGACTGAACTTGCGGGACTCCCGATCATCCCTGGCATTAGATGAGGAATGGAGACGGTAGTGACGTTCTTCCCTTCGTTCTTCATAATCCGTGCGGGCCCTGGATGCATCCTTAAAGCAACGTGATCGTCGACGGGAATTCAGAGAACGACTTCTGGAACGCCGGAAATGGTTGCGATCGTGAGTTCAAATCCTATATCTGTAGTCCCGATATTACCGAGTAGGCGTCCGACTCCGTCGCATAGTCCGGTCTCTACTCCTATCCCGTTGGGAGTGTTTGGATTTGGAGTCCCGATTCCATTCCGCGGTTCGAATCCGAATTTCGGATTTTGAAGATGACACCAATCCCTCACTGTACGAGTGGTCACAGCGACACAGCTCACCAATTACCAATATTCGCGTTGTCACGAGCATTTCCCTCATAGCTCCCTATATTTATATCTAATACCGCTTATGTTGGTGCTAGGGGCCGTGTGGTCATGTCATCCAAGTTGCCACATGAACAGGTACAACAAAAGCGTACACGAGATACAACACATATCACATATACTCCCACCGCATCAACCAGATAAAGCGCTAGGGCTAAAGAAAAGCCGGATCAGACATTAAGCGGGATGAAGATCGATCCAGATGGAGGGAGGTTTAC
The DNA here is from genome assembly GCA_036873755.1 of Hanleya hanleyi. NCBI lineage: Eukaryota > Metazoa > Mollusca > Polyplacophora > Lepidopleurida > Hanleyidae > Hanleya > Hanleya hanleyi. Next base: position 69,707 of record JAVTVY010026041.1, on the reverse strand, counting down.
GGTACCGGAACTTTCCATCCACATGTACCAAGAGAAGACGGGTGACTGCTGCTTAGAAAAGCCGGATCATACACCAAGCGGGATGAAGATCGATCCAGCTGGAGGAAGGTTAACGGTATCGGACCTTTCCATCCACATCTACCAAGAGAAGACGGGTGACTGCTGCTTAAAAAAGCCGGATCACACACCAAGCTGGTTGAAGACTGGTCCAACTGAAAGAAGGTTTACAATATCGGACCTCTCCATCCACTGCTACCAAGATAAGACGGTGACTGCTGCTTTTACACTCACCCTCGCACAGCACGCCACCGGCTACACCATAGCATCCTGTGCCGTATCACCGGAATGGACTTCCATATTTACAGCTTATGACAAGTATCTGGAGGTCAACCCCACTCTGAAGAAACCAGCTTTGAGGTTCTACACTCTCCATGGAGCGACCTTTCCAGCGAAACCATCGGATCCTGATCGAGACCTGGATCAGGTACTCAAGTCTACCAAGCCACAACCTGCTGTATTAACAGCGAAGCAAGTCGACCAGTTACAGCCCATGTTACTTCTTCATAGACTTCTCGCCTCATCCTCTATGAAAAGAACATCCAGGCAGATGGTTCCGTTCATTTACCAGCGGTTCAGGAAAACTTGTTGGAAGGCTTCATCGACACTCTTGACAAAGCAAATGCCGAAGATATGGAGACCGGAACTTTTCTCATACGCATCTCTGTTGCGGACTCAACCTTCAGCGTTTCCGAAGAACCACATACCGCAAGTTGGAACTTCTCCTAAAGCCGCTAGCTTCAAAGACACTTTTCAATATGCCATTGGAAAAGTAATGCCTGGAATCCGGTAAGGACGGACTTCATGTATTCTGAGTATGAAGATACAGCAATGGAGCAAGTCAGCATCGAAATCCAAGACTGTGGACTTCAGGACTAAACTAAGACTCAGCCATCCAAGGTCCAGACTAACAGACTCGTCATCCATTTCTCGCCCGCAGGTCAAGTCTTCTCAAGCAAGGGTCGTGGAGGAGAACGTGGCAAGTCTTCCTTTTCCCGGGGCAGAGATTCGGTTCGACGCAACTGGCTACGATCACTCTTCTGTCAATCATCATCATATCACCCCATGCAGAATACCATATTTTCAACAGTCCCATCCGATCGTCGGGGTCATTTACACAAGTTTTGGACGATTTGGGAACTTATTCATCTTTACATTTACCTGCCTGACGTCCGGCTCCAGACTTTCACGTCTCTCAGTTCGGTCGAATGCAGACCCTATTGTCATGAGAGAATTACCTCAGGCCGAGGAGTCCGCAGGATTTTACAGTCCTGTTTTTCTGCTATAAAGGGAACAGACCAGTTACGGAAGATCATTGATCTGAGACGATTCAACAAGCGGTTCCATCACCGGGTGATTCACCCGGATCACTTCACCAGTCATCTCCTCAGCGGAGAAGTGACTAAGAAGTCTACCCAGACGACTTCCTCGTTCGCTTTCAGGAGTTCAGATCAGATTTACACTCCAGGTACTACAATTAATGGAATTCATACCTCATCCACAGGAATCGGAGTTGGAACCTATTCAGCGGCGCCGATATATTGATACGGTGTTCGACTCCCTGCAAGAAACAGTACCACCTCCGGAAGATCGCTGGGCCAAGATCCAGATTCTAGGACAAAGATTTTATCCTACCTGTTCCAGTTATTACAGCACTGGCAAACTCTACTGGGACTGCTGACATTAGCGCAATGTGGTCGTTCACAGATACGGCGACTACAGTCTCTCCGGCAGCTGTACCTCTGAAGCACGCTATCAACTCGTTGGTTCCGGTGCCCGTTCGGCTACGCCCGTGCCTGGCTTGCTAGCAGACGCAATCCAATGTCATGTGCGGAGACCCACCACACCCGTTGCACAACCTCTTCATCGGCGCGTCACAGGCAGGATGTGGAGCGAGCATCAAGTTTAATCGTAGCAGGTATAATTTGCTCGGCTTCAGCACATGACATTAAGTGCACAATACAGACATAATCCTTTACGTATTGTATGATGATTTACGACTAATTTGACCATTTTCGTGGCTGCCATTTTGAATTTGGCAGCCACCTTGGAAAATAATTCTACAGATCTTCCTTGCAAAAGAACTAGAGCATTATAATAACAAGCATTGCTGCAAGTTTCATAACCTCAACTAAAACAATAAACAGTATTATCATACTGTTGTATTTGACCATTATATTGGCGGCCATCATGAATTTGGCGGCCATATTGGGAAAAAATGAGTGGGTCCTTATCAGAAAATGGTCATGGCCTCCTTGGCCAAGTTTCATGCTTTTACCTCGAAATGCACAATTCGGTTAGTTTGGTGCACGATATTGCTCCACTATAAAAGATGCTTCTCTTTCTGTGGACAGTAGCATTTCAACATATACATTGTGGGCTTTTCCCCGTCGATTGGAACGAATGTAATTGAGCATTCAGCGAATTCCAAGTGAACTGTGCGGGCCTCGTGCTCCAGCTTACATCAACGCATGCGTGGAAGCAACCAATCATAGACCGAATGGACTTACAGTGGCTCATCTCCTTTCATCATGATCAAAGGGAGATCAGGAGTGTCATACAATTAACGATTACTTTGGATCGCAGAATGATTTATCAAATGTACCGATACAATATAGAGATGACAACTATCGCTCGCATCCTAATAATGGAAATCAATGATAAGGCATTAATTTTATTTGTACCCAGACTGATATAAACTGAATGTCGATACTAAACAACACTTAATGGGACTTCAATAGCATTTCATCCGGGCTTAGGATAGCGAGCTGTATTTTCCACCAAACATACAGGCCGAAATTGTGCTCTGAAATATATTTGTGACAATTTGTTGATCAATATATTTGTGTTATGATCGTCAACGTCATGAGATGAAGTTTAGATCAATTACCCTCTTGGTGAGATGGTTCAGATGGTTGTCTCCAGATCGCGCGGGATCCAAATACAACCACGTCTGCATATGTTAACCTTTCCAGACAGCTGCGAGTTGCATGTCCATTCCTCTCTTGCATGAAACCATCTTGTATTTCTCTCTTCGATGATGGTGCTAATTGTCGTCGAGCATTGTATTTCGATTGTTAACTTGCAAGTACTTTTTTGTACTACGGCTGAATACTGAGTGTCGGATTCTACGCCTATATATAAAGAAGTATTGGGTAAGTTGGAAATGCTCCTTGTTGGTCATGACAGTGAATGCAATCCTGATTACGAATTCCACTGCCTTTATCTTGTGTCCGGCCAGTCATTCAGTACATGTATGCCTTGTACATGTACAACGAGAATTACACCGAATTGAACGAGAAAATCTTGCAACTCATCAGAAAATTAATGCATCTGTTAAGAGACTGACGGTCATGAATGGCAGCCTGTTAGGCATACATACATGCGGTCATCTTGACCATTAAAAGTGCATTGTATATTGTATATTGGAACAATGTAGTTCGTCCTCAAAAGCTTAGCGTCTGCATTTTGCCATATTGTGTCGACTGGAGAGGGACTGGGACCACACAATCAATTAATCAAAGAACTAATGATGTCAATACTATCTGTACCCTGATAGAGGATTTACCACACAGGACATTTTTTGGTGATTCTAATGAGTTCTCAGGACTGTTGCCTGTATAATACAATGTTGTTCCAAATCCATATGCCGATGTCCGCTTGCCGCGAATTCCTAGCTCAGGATTTTTTTTCTAATTCACAACTCAGATCAAACACTTTTACCTACAGTTATGAAATTCAACCTAATTCATCGTGACAGATATTCCCACTGGCATCACTTTACAATCATCTGACTGAACACCTTCCAGTGACCCCTCTATCAACTGTCTGATTGACACACAATCTCACGGATCAGTCAATCAACCATGTGACCGACACACTTTCCCACCGTCAATCATCTGACTGACACACATTTCAATGACCCCTCTATCAACTGCCTGACTGACAATTTCTCACGGACCCCTCTATCAACCATCTGAAGGTCACCTTACAATGACCCCTCTATCAACCATCTGACTGACACGTTCCCAATGGCCCCTCTATCAACCATCTGACTGACACACGTTCCCAATGGCCCCTCTATCAACCATCGGACTGACACGTTCCCAATGACCCCTCTACCAACCATCTGACTGACACGTTCCCAATGGCCCCTCTATCAACCATCTGACCGACACACGTTCCCAATGGCCCCTCTATCAACCATCTGACTGACACCTTCCCAATGACCCCTCTACCAACCATCTGACTGACTGACACGTTCCCAATGACCCCTCTATCAACCATCTGACTGATTGACACATTCCCAATGGCCCCTCTATCAACCATCCGAAGGTCACCTTCCAATGACCCCTCTATCAATCATCTGACTGACACGTTCCCAATGGCCCCTCTATCAACCATCTGACTGACCGACACACGTTCCCAATGGCCCCTCTATCAACCATCTGACCGACACACGTTCCTATTGACCGCTCTATCAACCATCTGACTGACTGACACACGTTCCCAATGGCCCCTCTATCGACCATCTGACTGACCGACACGCGTTCCCAATGGCCCCTCTATCAACCATCTGACTGACACACGTTCCCATTGACCCCTCTATCAACCATCTGACTGACTGACACGTTCCCAATGACCCCTCTATCAACCATCTGACTGACCGACACACGTTCCCAATGACCCCTCTATCAACCATCTGACTGACTGACATGTTCCCAATGGCCCCTCTATCAACCATCTGACTGACCGACACACGTTCCCAATGTCCCCTCTATCAACCATCTGACTGACTGACACGTTCCCAGTGACCCCTCTATCAACCACATTCTCACCAGTCCATTTCAGATGTGCAACTAGCAAACATTCACACCAGCCCCTTATTAGGGCTCTAGTGGACACATATTCCCACTAGTCCTTCAGGAAAACATTCACACCAGTTCCTCATAGGGTGACTGATAGACACACATTTCCACCGACCCATATATTAACCAATTGGCCAACACACATTTCAATGACCCTTCTATCAATCTGACTGATGCACATTTCACTGATTTTTTTATTTTTATTCATGGCGGCCCATTTTCTCAAGTTAATGAAGGTCCAATTGGAACAAAGGTAATAATAAGTGTGCCATGGAGATGTTCGAGTTACCAACAGGGAAATGTATTTGTCGTCGGCATAGTGTTGAGGGAAGGGAGAAGCTATGAATCTTAGCTACACATTCCCTCGGACTGATTCTGGTCTCTGATTGATGTACAGGCTTGATCAATGCTACCCCTTACCAAAAAATCTTGTAAGATCTTGTAGGATTTGAAATTTTCTTACAAGATCTTGCAAGATCTTACAAGACAGTTTTTTTGTCCTACACGATCTTACAAGATCCTGAAGGACAAAGCTGGCTGTCCTACAAGATTTTGTAAGATCCTGCAGGACAGCTGTCCTACATGATCTTGTAAGAATAAGTTTGCCTGTAGGACAAAAAATCAGTTTGCTTTTGGAAAGTATTTTTACAAGACAGTTTTACAGAATATCCACAACATTGGATCTCCAGTTGAAGATATGGTTAGCACTTTCTCTTTCAAAAATGGCAGGCATATTATCATGATATATACCAAAATTGTACTTCTCTCTACTGAATCAATCATATGGAGAACCTCATCTGTTTCACTCAAGTAAGAAAACAGTTCTTGAAAATAAAAAAAAAATCTATTTGATAATAGTTTACCTTCAAACCTGATTGGGAAATTCTGTCAAAGTACTACATTTGTTTTTCAATATGTTATCTAAACGGTGATACAAGTTATCAATATAACTATTTTGGTGTTTGGATACAGCGACAAAATGCGATGAATTCTTCAATGAATACCAACAACAACAGCTTGAATTAAAAAATACACAAACTTTACGTAAGACTTCAGAGATCATATTAGTGACATATGGGTTTTCATTCGAATAAAATAAAGATATCAATAATATCAATCTCTACATAGTGTTATCAAAATAGTATCATATTTGTGTAAGAAATCTTGTTGAATTTAGATTTTATAACAAAATTAATAAGTTTAATAAATAATTAATTAATAATCAGTCCAATCCAAAGATTTTATAATAAAATTGGACATAATGAAGAAAATAATTTTAGAAGAATACACCAGTTCTAACATGATTTTCAAGAAAAAAATGTCCATGAATGAATACTCTACCCTCTTCATTATCACCAATATTATTCTATTTTCCTGGTAGTCTATTACATTAGCAATTGACTTGCTGGCATTTAATTCAACAATTTGAGGAGAGTTATCTCCCCTGTACCGGTATATTTTAATTGGCCACTGGTGGCGCCACATGCTGTCATATGAGAACAACTAAAGCAGAAAAACATGCAGGACAGAGTGCAAAAAGAAAGTTGATTTGTTCATGTTAAGCTGGAATTATTGAGGTTTAAAGAACTGTATTGCAGATGGTGATGAGTGAAGCTACATGCAGTGATGGTAAGTTATAAATATAATTATAATGTTATAACTTAATTGGCAAAACAATTCTAATTTCTAGTTAAACTCAGAATGTTGTAATGTGGACCCTCTATGAGCTTTAACTATCAACAAGTTTCTCTTCATACACTTGGCATATTAAACAATTGATACTCTTCTCAGTAACTACTGCAGCACTTCACCTTATATTTGCAGTCAAAATTAATGACTCATTTAGCCTGGAATTCACAAAGAAATATCCATAACTCGATCTGTCTCAAAATTCCTTTCAGATCTACCCAGGTTCATCAAGGCAGTGTGACTTGCCATTGTTGCATTAATGTCAACTGGAAAAGCCCAGGCTTGGGGACCTCATGTGAAGACTGGCCATGCACTGCTGGAGGAAATACCCCGGAGGGTGAGATATATAGGTTATATCACACCACTGCTTGTGTATTTCCTGTTCATGTCAAACAGTAGGATTTAACTTGCTAGGAAGTTTGGGGGGGGGGGGGATGTTAGCTCTCAATAAATCAGTTGACATCCTCACTTGTTGTTTTGAAATGTTTATCGTTTCCTGCTTATATTTCCAGAAGATTTGAGAATATTTCCATACCAAAGTTCTGATGAAATCGCAAAGGAATATTTATTAAAATAAATTGATAACAAATACACTGTTGGCATAACCGATATTTGCTATGATCAAAATGTGACCAGGAAAAGCAGGATAAATTATGATTAGATTTCCTATCACCATAACCATGATAACAGGCTATATTTTAATTGTCTATTTATTGCACTATTCTTGACCAAGGCTAAGGATTGCTGCATAATTCAATTGTACATCTGTACCCACATCTTGAAAATGAGAACATTTCATTCATTCATTTCATTTAAAACGTTTTAAACAATTTTTTTCTCCTCAGATGCAACCAATCGGACATGTTCGAGGCGCACATTTCATCGACTCGGAGCAGACATGTGATCATGGAAATCATGCAGCGTCTATTGTTGAATTACTTCTTCGCCAAAGAGGAAATAGCATCAGGCAATATTACATGACCAATACAACTGGATGATGAACATTGTTAAAATCATATTAGTGTACATTCTCAATATTTTTTCCAATTGTGATTGCGTTTTCATTTAGTGTTGATCCATAATTCTGGATTCCACTTCAAAATATTTTGCTTCAAATCCATGAATACTGCTTAAGTATCATAATTTATATTGCTTTATAATACTCATAACATGCATTCAAGAATGTGTATTTTACATTAATAACAAATGACTTGAATGACTTTGGTGCTACTGGACCCAAATAATCTTTGTTCAGTGAGCGGCACATGTTTGGTTTTGCAGAGGGCACACCAATAACAATAACATCACATTTCTATGATATTTCAATGCTGGTTATCGTCACATTCACTAATATCAGCATTACGCCAGTTGAATGTAGTGTAATATTTTTAAGATTTCTCTAATCATACTTTTTCGCTAATGTCACAACAATTTTATACCATTCTACCCATTTAAATTATGAGGATAACCTCTGAATAGTTTCAGGATAACTTGACACATTGATAACTTGATAACAATTTCTTTGCTAATTTGATGACTTTTCATTTTTTATAGATTACTGCCAGAAGAAGTTTCCCTGTACCAGCAAGGTGATTTTGGACGCGATGAAATCAAAATTGAATGGGGAGCTAAAAAGTTATAAAAGACACTTGATCTGTTGAGAAAAACATGGATGCCTTGGACTTTGGATGCTACGTGCATGTGCTGGTTGCTATTCCCTATAAATGTTTCTATTTTATATAATAAAATGTATGACATGACAACATAATAATCCCTTGTGTGTATAGCTGTATATACGTTTCTGTTTTATGTGTATAGCTGTCTGTTATACGTTTCTGTTTTATACAATAAAATGTATGAAATGAATGCATAGAATTTGTTATGTTGACTGTGTCATTCGACATGAAACGTTTCATCGTAAACCTGCAGTATATTGGACAACCCTGCACAACCATCCAGCATTATTCTATTTGCGTTAATTGACACAAATGACAGCCCTGTAGGACAACCCTGTAGGATCCTGAAGGACGGTCTTGTAAGATCCTGTAGGACAGTCTTGTAGGATCTTGTAAGATCCTGCAGGACAGTCTTGTAAGATCCTGTATGACAGTCTTGTAAGATCTTGTAGGATCCTGAAGGACGATCTTGTAAGATCCTGTAGGACAGTCTTGTAGGATCTTGTAAGATCCTGAAGGACGATCTTGTAAGATCCTGTAGGACAGTCTTGTAGGATCTTGTAAGATCCTGTAGGACAGTCTTGTAGGATCTTGTAAGATCCTGTAGGACAGTCTTGTAGGATCTTGTAAGATCCTGTAGTACAAGAAAAGTGCCAAAATCTTACAAGACTGTCCTACAAGATCTTACAGGACACTTTCTTGTAAAATCTTACAAGAATTTTTGGTAAGGGACCATTCTTCTGTCAGTGTTGAGTGGCATATATGTCAACTTGTGCCTCATCAGGTGTTTAATTAGGGATAGTTCAGTTTTATCAAATAAGTCTTGCATTCTGGCAATCTTGATAAATCACATGCAATGCCGATTTCATATGTATGTCGAGTTATACCCGCGGGCCCGATTTCATTGGTTGCTGATGTCATAGTGATACATGTCAGTCACATGGCATCAGTTTTTGAAAATATCGAGATTCAGTGAGTATGTATCATTTTTTACAAACTACAGGATGCGGATTATGTTAATGAGAACTTGGAAAATTAAGAAATAATGTTTTCATAGGCATGCTAAATCGTTATTTTACGCACGGTTAGTGTGGGAAAGTTTACATTTTACGGCAAGGGCGAAGCCCGCGCCCTGAAATTGATCAACTTTCCCACACTAACCGTGCGTAAAATAACGATTTAGCATGCCTATGAAAACATTATTTCTATTATATTGCACTACGGTACTCAAATTGATTATCCGCAAAGATTACAATGAAAGGTTGAAAACATATTTAAACTTTGACAACCTTTCTCCCCTTTTTTGAAAAAACTCATCCACTGATGTTGGGACGATGCTCCTGTCTCGGTTGGCATCATGCCCATGTCAGTGGACGAGTTTATGTGGTCACTCAAATCGGGAGGGATTTTGTCAGCCGAGTCAGCTGTTGGGAAATTACGTGGTTATATGCCTATTTGTGTCGCTTTGTTAATCAATTTCCCGATGGAAACAACAGTTAAACTGGAGATGGAAATTTCATCTTGTAATTTATTTCTTTGTTTTATTCGATTGTTAGACCTCCCTTTCTTCATCCCACTTGTGAAATGGAATCTCCTAATGAACCCCTGCACTTGACACATGTACATTTCACATAACCGTAGTAAATCTTGTAATTATTGCACTGGTTAGCTCGATGTTATTGACACAAGTGTTATAGAATGATGGATTTAGCACTTTAATATGGGTATAATTGTGAAAAACAGACAGATATATGCAGAAACAATCGTATCTACATGTAGTTTTCCTGTGAGCAGGCTAGACAAAAATGAAGTTAATCAATTCCTTTGTGGCAATCAAAGGAAATATTTTATATACAGTGTATATCTAAACTGAAAGGTTAGCATAATAGAAATATCATATAAACTTTACAACAATAAGTTTCAATGACCGATCTTAACAACATAACATCATATGGGGTCTGTGCATAACACAGTGGAACATGAGAATACAGACCCCTGAAAAAAACTGGAGTCTGGTCAAAATGGACCAAGCTGTTGGCCCAAGTTTTTCCCCACTGAGAAAATCGACCCACTGTAATAACCGACACTTTCTCTCATTCTCGTGCTCAGTCAGTTTTCCTAGGTTCTTCTATAAGCTTATTCAGGAAAATAAAACATTTATCTCTTACCCTTTCTATTGTATCCCTGCTGGTCATAATGACTGGACACATAATTCATTAAACAGGTTCAAAACAACCACCTCCCAAAATAAAAACCCACACTAAAAACAAGCTAGCTAGGGTAGCCTTTATATAACATTCAACAGTGCAAAGCACTGAGCACCCCTCGGCAGGAACAAGCAATGGGGCATTTGCACTATAGGTCAAGTTAATCCCTGGACAATGCTGTCTGGCCTCGATAACAGCGGGCATCATGAGCTCTGGTTCATTAATCAGGGCACTTCCCTAACCGGAATATATTTTCAATCGATGATAACTTGTATATTTTCGACCTGAAGTTGCCAAAATTATCGTAAATGTAAGTTTATTGGTTCTTTCATGGAAGAGTATGAATATTTGATCCATATTATCATATTTACACCAGTTATCAACAGTTGAAAAACCTGCTCCATGTTATAAACATTGGGGAGAGATGATAACGAACCGAAGCTCACATGGTGGCCCACATGCTGTGCACCTGTAGCCACCACCGGGGCAAGACGGCATTGTCCAAGGATGAATGTGGAAAGAGCAGATTGATGATAAGAAGTTTCAATACGCTTCTGTTCCACAACCACGTGTCCATGTAAGCCAAGTTTGGGGTTACCAGGCATATAGTGAATGTGATTCTTGATATATCATATGGTGGTCATGGTGGTAAAGAGTGAACAGTTGGACAGGCATACATGATGAACCTAATGCCAATACTGGAAGTAGCTAGCCCATGTGTGTCTACTGTAAGTTCTGTGAGCCTTAATCGGATCATTCTTGAGATATTGACTGGCTGCTGTCGTCTAATAACGCTGGCCGATTGACGACAGGCTTCTAATAATACCGACCTTCACTGTAGCGGCGATGTCATGACATACTGACTTGTACAACAATTGGATTAACATTCCCATTATAATGTTGTATTGTGACGTATAAAATTCTACTGCGACGTTACAAACTGATGCAGAACCGCAGACACTCGCGTCAATCTGTTCAGCCTATTCTTGACATGGTCGAACCGAAGGTCGGAAAAATAAACAATCTTTAATATTGTTATATTCCTACCAAGTAGGCTACCATTTGCAAATTGTCCGGTAATGAGTGAACGAGTCAGTCCATCAGAGTACTTTCGTCGGGAAAATAAAGAGAACCGTTGACATTAGAACCTTGATTTTTGGCATAAACGTGCATTAGGGGCACTGTTACCAGCAAGTTCTGAGCTGACCTATTTTTGATGAAAATTTCTGGTGATTTTGGATGAAAATTACTGGTGATTCAGACTTGGGCTGTGCCCATCTTAATATAGGCAGGATTTCAACTTGGGGCAGGAAGGGGGGATTTCCAAGAGTTCAGTGCGTGTCGGAGTCCTAATGCCTACCCTACTTCGTAGGTCCTGTGACGTTAGTCACACTGTACACATGTAACACCATTCGTATGGAATACATGCATATCTTGAGTGATAGTTTTCACATTGATCTGTTGCACCTCCTCCACGCATCGAGCCATTTCATAAACACTCCATGTTGAAGGTATAGGCTCAAATTTGGCTGCCATTACGTCTTTTCATTGGTACGTAGATGCCTATCAACAAGGTGGAGCGATAGCAGGTCATGCGCAGTGGATGGGTACCAGTCTATCTTGAGATATAGTGGTACATGTAACATACTAACAAGCAATGGCAATTGGTGGCAATTTGACAGAAGTCAATCTCACTGAATTTCAATAGACTTTTGCTCTGTGACCAATGGATGTGTGAGTCAAGTTTGGGGTTTCTATGCACAGTCAGTCTTGATATCTAGTGATAATGACAAAACAGACGGATGTACATGGTGACAATATCCCAAGTCAATTTTAGCAGTAGTACTGACCAGATTAGTGTCTTTGTAATTTCTGTGAGCCTATGTAGGCCAGATCCTCCTTTACAGATGATGGCAACAGCCAATTAGTGACATATTTGTGTTTAACTTACTGACCAAAAAAAACAAAACGGTCTATCTCACTGATTTCCAATGGGCTTCTGCTCTGTGACATGTATGTGTGGTAAGTTTGGGTGTTGTGAGGCATAGTTCTTCTTGAGATGTTATCAAGAAACGGAGATGGACAGACAGACAGACGTACATGATAATGACAATACCCCAAGGCCAATTTTGGCTGGGGAGTAAAAAATTTGTTTGGCTCTTGTATATTATTGAGCATTAATTTTGTTTAAATACCTACTGTGAAAAGTATCTTTACAGCTTTCAAAGTAGTTTATAAAGTATATACAGCAAAAATATAAAGAGGCTGGAAAACTAATATATCAAACATGCAGTATAGCACCTACATGTACAAGTTACCACTGGACCAAAGTCAACATGTTTAAATGCTTTGAATGTTATAATGAAAAAGATATATTAGTGGCATAATGACCTCTCACTGGATCTGCAAGAGAAAATGACTTTGACAAATGTGCGATTACATCAAGTAATGATCAGGATATAAAATGGTCTGATTACATAATGGTTGAACTGCTATCATCAATCTATCCCAGATAGGCGCATTATATACAAGGAGATCTCTGCGCCGTAGCAAAGCATGATCGCAACTAGAGAGATGTATACAAGTATTCGAGAAACAATCTAATTCCAGAACTGGTACATCTGGCTTTCAAACCGGCAAAAGGGCAACAAGTACTCTATCAAGTAGTCGTGATCTACATGTACACCACCATGGATGGATGACATAACCACATACACAATGTGAATAATCACTGTGAGGAGGATGTGATTGAACAAACTCGGGCCTCTGCAGTGATGACTTAGAGTTCATAAACCAGTCTAGCTTCTGAGAAACTGTTCCCTCTGCAGGAACTTGCTAGCCTGGGCATGCTAGCAGGGCTGAGTTAGAAGAAATCATCAGTGATACCATCAGTGTGGGGTTGGAGTCCGCGTTCTAACAAGGCTTTTTTCTTTAGCTCATCTTCTTGTTGTTTGGCCAGCTGTTCGGCTCGCTGTAGCTCCAGTATGTCATCTATAGACACCTGTTCCAGGGAGGGGTTGTCTTCACATGTCAGATCCTGTAACAGTATAACATGTACTTTATTATAGTTGCAATATTAAATATGAACAGCAGAACATACATGTACACGACTTCAGTCTCTACAGCAAATGTTAAATGATTTGATCGTTCTCCAACATTGGGTCAAAATTGGATCAGCCTAATAACAAATTTGATTGCTCTCTCAAACTTTTGATTCATCAAGTTTCTGTTCCAAAAGAATTACTTATTGTCCTACTTTCAAACCAAATTAATGGACAACGCAGTTTTCTCAAAAACTGATGAAGCAATTAAGATATCAATTGATTATCCAGACAGGGTAAAGCACCAATCGGACAAAAGGACAGAAGGTCAAGTCAAAAACATAATGCCTCTTCATTAAGATTTATGGAATCCCAGATAGTTATCACACTTTCACTTTACCGAGTCTACAGGAATCCACAGCTTTAATTTTCATAGAGTTGTTAATATTTTACAGAAATCTTTTCGATTCCCGTAATTAATTTTGCATTGAATGCTGACGGGATCCCCAGATGCCTTGTAAATTCTTGTTTACATGTACATTTGGTACATTTTTCAACTATATTTCAGTCATATCACACCTGTTAATGACATGGGTGGGGTCCTATTCCTTTTCACACCCGGGGACCACATGGGTGGGTCCTATTCCTTTTCACACCCGGGAACCACATGGGTGAGGTCCTATTCCCTTTCACACCCAGGAACCACATGGGTGGGGTCCTATTCCTTTTCACACCCAAGAACCGCACCCTTTTCAAATCCGGGTGCCCCAATTGGTCGCCTCTTACGAAAAGCTGTCTGAGGAGCTGAGGCCTATTCTTAACATGGCCTAGCGTGTGCAAAACGACATCCCAGGCCAATCCCAGGAGACCCACAGGTGGATGTACATGTACATTTGGTATCATGGCATAAATTTGTATAATGTATGGTGCATTGTGTGAAGATGCAACAAAGTAAAAGACTTCCATTATGAAAATATGTACTGACAATACTATACTCACAATTTCTCCCAGTAGAACAACATTCTCCCCTCTAACAATGAAGATCCCTCTGGGTATATCTCCATACTTCTTACCAACATGTATCCTCTCTATGGTTCTATGTAACACAAGGTTAGCTGGAAAATATCATCAATCAATTACACTTTCATATTAAATAGACAAAGTGGGTGATTCATGGATTAATCTGCTTTTGGCTTTTTTATTTCTAAGAAATTCTTTTAGCTGACTTCTTTTGATTTTAAAGGAATGTACCAGTATCAATAAATTGAATTGCTGATATTTAGCAAAACTGTTATAAAATTTGATCCAACTCATTTTGAAAGTGATGAGCTGCCCTTCTCTTAAGATGTAACAAGCATTCTGAGAACCCCATCATCTGACCTTGTTACACATACACACTTTTGCAAAACAAAAAATCGTATCATTTTCCTTAATTTGGACAAAAATTCATATTTCATCTCATAAATAACACAGGTACATCCTCTAATCCTAAGTACCATGTGTCCCAAGTTTCGTACCCTAGAATCCCCTGGGACAGTGCCATAACTGATCCCCCCTAGTGAAATACCCACCTCCCATTTTTTTTTTTTTTAAACTTGCTGAATTTTTCTTGATTTTTTTTTTTTTCAATTTGTTAAACCAAAAACCTTATCATTCCCAAGGAGGGGACAACACAGACACCGATGACGTCATCCTCTCTCCCCCTCTCACAATATCTCCCCTTATTTCATAAGGCAAGATAAAAATTGGCTGTTGCTGCATCCATCAAAGATGCACCTCTGCTAAGTGTTCGAATTTTGCAAAAATATGTAGTATTCCATCAGACTATAAACTATCAACATGAGCTGGTCCATGGTTAATTTTCACTAGTCAAAAATAGGTTTATTATCATCAAGAAGGAAAAGTCACTGTCAACAGGACTGTACATTTAATGGGCCAGAAAAAAATTACTACTTCGCAAGACTCTGCATGCATAAATGTCTATATGTGGCCTTGGTGAGTCTACCAGGGAGTTCCAGATACTGTCACTTAACTGGCAGAAGTGAGTTATTCCCCTTGAATGTATGTTTTCTATTGACTTTGCAGTATGTCCAAACAAAGATCTGATCTCAATTTCATCACTGTCAATTCCTGATCTGAAATGAGGGTCCGTCATTGGATCCATTGCATCACAGACTGAAGCAATTCCATATGCGAACTATATTCATCTCGTATACAAAAAAAACAAAAAACAGCAATAATATAACCTCGTTAGCAGTGAAACCAGTGCAAAATATTTATTAAATACTTCTTGGATATATATTGTTGATGAAGTAGGCTATTAGCGGATAGGGGGGACATTTATATTGGCATAGCAAGACGGAAGTGATTCAGCTGACAAGCGCTGTTCGGAGTTTGGTCTGATCCTGGAAATCATCTGACACACATGTACGATATTCTAATCGGTTCTGTCAGTTCCAGTTAGTGAATCCACCAACTTATGGACATTTATGCATGTAGCTTCCTTATTGAATAGCGAAGTATCAAAGATTGAATCCGAAGAACAATCTACAGTAAATCATTAAATTTCTTCCTCGGACTGTTCGTCAATGTTTTCATAGCACAAAAACTGTCCCAAATTTGACATGGTTAAATGGGTCCATGATGCTAACCTGTGAGAAAAATATTTCTCGACATTGTGACATACTGTGTAAAAGGTACAGTTGTTGATGGCACATCATGTCAACATAGCATGTGTAACAATCACAGGCCCTCAAAACAAGAGTTTTGGGGGGTGTGGGCAGTGATATTAGTGTGAAGTGCCGAAATATGGGGTCTCTTTACATACATAACCCCATACTTTATATAAAAATACACCACTTTGGGTGAAACGAGAAAGAAACGGTTTACCTCCAAACAAAATACATCAGCATATTCTACAAGTGTCACTCTATATATTCTCGTTGTCAAATTAGACAATTTATGCAATTTTATACCTTTGCCGGGCGATTCAAAATCCAACGCCACTGTCCGTTCATCCCGGCACACCGAGATCATGACCGGCTTCTTTCTCAATTCTGATTGGTCAGTCGCGACATGCCACCAGCAAAGAGGTCACACACTGATCACCTGACCAATCAGAATTGAGAAAGAAGCCGGCCATGATCTCGGTGTGCCGGGACGAACGGACAGTGGTGTTGGATTTTGAATCGCCCGGCAAAGGTATAAAATTGCACAAAGTTACTAATTTGACGACGGGAATATATAGAGTGACACTTGTAGAATATGCTGATGTATTTTGTTTGGAGGTAAACCGTCTATTTCTCGTTTCACAAAAGTGCATTTCACACCTTGGTGTTTTTTTATATAAAGCATGGGGTTATGTATAGAGACCCCATATTTCGACACTTCACCCTAATACCACCGCCCACACCTCACAAAACTCTTGTTTTGAGGTCCTGTGGTAACAATGCAGCTGACATATACACGACTGCATCTGCATTCCATGCTCATGTTGTCAGAGCAACCCGAACACCGTGATGTTTTTCGAGAAGGTTGATGTTTACGTTTATATAAAGGAGTAAGTGGACCAGCGATTAGATCGTTAAGATTAGCGATTCGATTGGCTAACACCTGACATTGGCCGTTGCTATGCCATTCACTCTCCAGAGTTCGATATTTTTCGGCAAAATGCCGAGTCATGGGGATTCTTATTCCATGTGACTGTCAACAATATTACATGGCTGACGAAACACCGACTCCAGGCTAAAGTTTCTCCAGTAAAAGCTGTGGGATTAACAAGCTGCCTAAAAAGAGCATTGAGTTCACCGGATTCGAAAGCATCGAAAGTTCACATCAGAACATCACGACGAGGATGGCTGGTCAATGTCGGTCATATCCATGCATGAAAAGATGTACAACAACAACAATCATGCATGCGGAGTGTGTGTGTATGTACGTCACATTCACTGCTGTCAGAAAGTCAGTTGATTAGGTCACATGAATTCTGTCCGTCGGGGATAGTTTCACGATGGCTATTATCATATAAACATAAAACATCGATCTTCGTCCCGAACATCGCCGTGTTCGGGTTGGTTGTACAGAGAATTAATAAACCTACCAAACTGATCAATGCTACGCAAAAAACCTATCAGGGTTCTTCCATCTCGTAATACAACCATCAACTTCTCTGAAAAACAAAAGGATACAAAATCAACTATTATGTAATTCACAGATTTACACATCCATAATTATACCATAAAACATTATAGGGATACGGGGTCACAGTGGGATTGGATATCTGATAATATAAAACATATCTTCACATTTCAAGTCAAATACTACGCAGTTGGGCCCACGATCATGACGATGAAATTCACACGGTGACCTGTCACACTTAGCTCGCAGCGGATTGGCCTTATCAGCTAGCTTAGCGCGTTCACTGATTGGGTTGATTTAACAGATAGATCGATGTACACTGGCTCACAAGGATGGCTTCATACAGCTAGACCGAGTTCTCCAACCAGGTATCCTGGATGTACTTCATATCCATATCCATTAAATATGTTGAATAAACCAACATTGAGACTGTGGGTGAATTGACCTGGTTGTGGGTGAATTGACCTGGTTGTGGGTGAGTTGACTTATTTTTGTGGATGAATCGACCTGAAGTTGTGGGTGAATCTGTTAATGGATGAATTGACTGGATACCTCTTGCATATATACACGGTTCATTGGTCAGTTGCTTGTGGTTATATTATACAGTACTGTACGTAGGGTCTGAAATGAACTGTCTCTATATCAAAATTTGACTTTTTTCTGATCAAAAGTACCTATCCTGCCAGCCTACATGTATGTTGGAGTTGAAGCAGATATTTTTGATCAAAATCTGAGACATTGATCATTTTGAATCAACAGGCTTCTTCTTTGTAATCACAATCCACATCTCTGAACTGTACTCATAAACATAACCATTTTCAATGATCTACTGATTGTTCAACCACAGTGACCTTGACCTTTTGACCTCAGAACGAATAGGGGTCCTCTTTGACCCATGAGTAAGGTGTACCCAAAGCTTGGTACCAATCCATGACCTGGAACTGAAGATTATCGCAAGGACAAGCAAAAGTTAACAGACGGACAGAAATCGCTACCGGTATCACATTATATGGCCCTCATGAAAATAAATCACTACCGGTATGTAGTATACAACAGGAATATATTCCTATACACCATTATAGTACAGTACAAGGCAGAAATAACTTGCTCATAAACGCGAGTGAAAAAAACATTTTCGCGACTATAATTTATTAATTGCAGCCGGAAAACTCGCCTAAATCGCGCAAAAAAACAAAAGCATAATCGCGACTGAAGCGCGTACAGTCGACGCGTTTCAGTCGAGATTATGCTTTTGTTTTTTTGCGCGATTTAGGCGAGTTTTCCGGCTGCGATTAATAAATTAAAGTCGCGAAAATCTTTTTTTTCACTCGCGTTAATGAGCAAGTTATTTCTGCCTTGTACTGTATATGGAATAGGAGCAAAATTTGTATTCACTCTCCAGCCTGTAACTAAAACTCTAAAATTCACCAACCTTGCAAAGTTTGATATAGTACAAACCCCCAAACTATATTTCTTACTATTTTATATTCTATTCTCATACAGGAATGCAATGAAAATTTAGTGGAATTCAGTCATTCTACTATATATCCAGAGTGATTTTAGAAGTCTTCCATACCTCACTGATCTGGTGTTAATAATACATTTATTGGCTGCCCAATAGCTAAGTTTAACATTATAGCGTCTCATACCTTAATGCTATGCAGTTGACATACACACTTGCATGTCGCAAACAGATAGTTCCCACCGGCGCAATGTTCCGCTCTATTCAAATGGGCTAAACTTCGGCCGGTGTGAAATACAGAACCCTTTGGAAAGTCCTGATCAAAATTCCAACTGAGAAATCCACCTTTGCCATTTGAGTTCAGGACTACGAAATAGTCTCTAACCAAACGGAAGACGAGAATTAGAGGTTGTTTTCTTGTGTGTATGGCTTTCTAACATTTGTCCAAAGGGTTCTAAATTTTACACCAGCGGATAAGGATGAAGTTTATCCCAGAGCGGAACATTGCGGTAAACACCGGTGTCGGCTGCCTAGTGTTAAGGTATGGGATGCTATGTTAAACTTAGCTAGCTGCCAACGTGCATCCTCCCCACAGCGCATGCTCCATTTCGCAGGCTCATTTACCATCCCTGCCTCAAATAGCGGAAGTTGACCGTTACTACGTTGCTATGACGTATAGGGGAAAACCTACGAACGCACGGTTCAGTTTGAATCCGGCCGAACAACTCCTTCAGTGTTGCACATGAGCGAACTACTTTTCCTATGCTCTGTCCAGATAAACAGAGAAAATTATCTCCAGATAATTCTTTTTGCTAGGTATTATGCAGACTTGAAAAGTAATCGAAATGTTCGGTAAACATCTATTTTACTATCACTTCTGGCGATGTGCGAAAGGCCCCGAATCCGGTCCAAAAATCTGACTGGTGGCTGGGGTGTTATTAGACCCCCAGCGAGGTGGTTGGCCAATGTGTCCATCATGTCCATGGGAAAGTCAAATGATCACCATGTGGGGATATTCAGTCTGTATTATCAAATCAGATATGATTATGAGTGACTTCTGGGAAGTCTTCTACAAAACACTCTGGACATAGCAGAATTATATATGGACTTTCACAAAAACTTTGTTGCATGGCAAAAGAGTACAACGAGGATTTGTAGTCTGTCACACCATCACCCGTCTGAGTAGTCCAACAAGCTGAACCCTACTGACATTTAATTTTGTGATATTGATTATGTAGGGTTCAGCCGTTGAATCGAAATTTCCTATCGCAAAATTTTCGCCTCCCGACCTAGGTGACTGCGGGTGGATTTGCGCTCATAAAAATCGATAATACATACCGCTTTGTGCTTGTTTGGATAGAGTACATATTTGCCTACTTCCCTGGCCATTTATTTTCTCTGTCCAGCTTCTTTCATTTCCATAAACGACAAAAGAAAAAAATATCATCGCGACGATCTTCCAAACATGAAATCCACCGCCATTTTCGAACACTATCACGTGACCCTGATTCTCTCACGTGAGGTGATTCTAAATTCAGGATTACACGAGTCGAAAAAACGGAATCCGCTCTGTCGACCCAGTCGCTTAGGGAGATGAAAAATCCCATGAATTACCTTTCTCAGTATGTGCCTTCTATGCTTGATATCGATAGTTACAATTTCACATTTAAATGCAGATAATGTGACAGCTTTATGAACGAGCCGTTTCCGACCTTCCTGTATACAATCCCGAATTTACAAATTAGTCTTGTGCCACCATAGTGACATTTCAAAATGGCGGCGGATTTCGTTTTTGGAAGATCGTCCGCGATGATATTTTTTTCTTTCGCCGTTTATGGAAATGAAAGGAGCTGGACAGAGAAAATAAATGCCCGGGGAAGTGGGCAAATACGTATTCTATCCAAACGAGCACAAAGCGGTAGGTATTATTGATTTTTATGAGCGCAAATCCACCCGCTGTTACCTAGGTCGGGAGGTGAAAATTTTGCGATAGGAAATTTCGATTGAACGGCTGAACCTTACATAATCAATATCACAAAATTAAATGTCAGTAGGGTTCAGCTTGTTGAACTTACCGTCTGAGATGCCCATGTGCTAGCTTTCCCGGCTAGTACTTCATCGATCAAACATTTCATTCTGTCAGTGTCCTGTGCGAAAGATAAAGTTGCCTTCGACAATATTTTTGTCTGTGTTCTAGATATTTCTGGTGCAGTCAGGACACTATTTTTATCCCTGAGGGCCCCATTCAGAAAACCACCAATCGAGCACGTTTAGGCAAGCTGCTTCAAACGCATAACAACAACAGGCATGTCTATTGTTGTTGTTGAAGCTAGACAGATATCACTGATATAAATAAACTGATAAACAACAACAACAACAACAACAGAAAAGGAGTTCTCCCATGTGCACAGAAACAACCCGTGAACTGCAGTAGTACTCACTATCAATTTCTTCTATAAGACTTGCAGTTCCAGGTAGATAGTTCATCTCTAGAAAATTTCATTTGATTGTCGTTTCTTTTATCACACTGCACAACCACGTGCAATAGATTGCTTGAAGTTGAACTGAATGGAATAGTGAGGCACCAAATAATATCCGCCGAGGTAATTCAATTTCGATGCAAATACATTTTATTGTGACGTTCCATTCCCTGCTACTCGCGGCAACAGACGGGTGCATATAAAATATGGAATGTAACGGTCCGGACTGACCGGAAAGTTCACCGTTCACGTTCCAAATGCCGCTAGTGACACACTGTGTGTGTGTGGGGGCAAGGGGGGGTAAGCGATCGTGTGAACGTAAAAAAAAATATCTCTAGTACGGAGAAAAAAGAAAAAAATAGTCCAAATACGAAGAACAAAGAAAAAACAATTCGTGAAGAATTCAAGTGTGTCTTTATTAGCTACCAGGCACGCTAATTAATAGTGTTGTTAATGTCAGTACATGCAGCGGAGTAAACATCGGAAAACGTTGGAAATTGTCCACAGTTGACAACATTTCATTATATACTCCAAAACTGTAAACAAATTGAAATAACCCATATCATGAATTCCACCGTGACGGAATCACCGTTGGGAAGACTTTTTTTTTATTCAAAGCCATGTAAGTTTCGTGGTCATACTCATGAAGTTTTATGTTTAGTTTGCTATTCTATATGACATCTGTCCACGGATCCATGAAAAATCTACAGATGATCCAGCATTGTCAGTAAATCATGCCTCGAAATCTGCGTGACGGAATCACCTCAAACGGACATAACTCTTGACTAGTGTTGCTTGTCTATTTTATTTTGCTGCTCTGTTTCAATCTGATTATTCTTATATGACATCTCTTAATAACATACAGTACCCAAGGATGATAAGATTTTTTTTCTCGTGCGCTTTTAAATATTCTCGGTAAAAGAGCTTTATTAATTACACATTTTCTCCAAAAAAATATTCATAGGGTGAATTTATCACTTCTACTTATAAAAATAAAACTCTGAACTCTTATTTTTACCAAGGTATCAAGGGCGGATCCAGCGAAAATTCATAGGGGGGGGGGGGGGTCAACTATCACAGCCCAACAGGCGAGGGTCCAGGGGCCGCCTAGGCCCCGGAAGCTCCGGGGTCCTAGATCGCCGGAGATGCGTTCTAAGCGTTTTCCCGGAAATAAATCTGAACAAAATGTATGCAGATTTATGGGTCTATTTTCACGCTTGTTTCGCATTTATGAGCACGCATCGATAGTAAAAAAATCACACTTTATCGAACATTAAAAAAAAGTACGCATAGTGATACGATTCATTTACACAAAATGAAAATAACGAAATCCTCACAGCCCAACAGGCGAGGGTCCAGGGGCCCCCTACGCCCCGGAAGCTCTGAGGTCCTAAATGGCCGGAGATGAGGCCCCGGAAGCTCTGAGGTCCTTGATCACCAGAGATGCATTCTAAGCGTTTTTCGGGAAATAAATCTGAACAAAATGTATGCAGATTTATGGCTCTATTTTCACGCTTGTTTGCATTTATACATACCGAAATATGGATAGTAATTTCTGCTAACTGGCCGCTAGATGGCGCCGCGGTATATTACTGCACGCTTGGCTGAACACAGGTGCCAGCCGTCTTTTGCCTGCCGCTTAAACGGTGTATGACCGACAGTCAAGATTACCCAGCATGGGGTCGATTGGGGTCTCCAACTTACTCGTTAATAGTACAATCAACCCCCAATGTATTATCTTTAAATATATTTAACTGTGATAGAATATCTGATCTTATAGGCAAGCCTGTTACACACACACACGAGGCATAAGTGGGAGCAGATATTGAACATTGAATTTAAGCAATAAAACTTAGGTGAAAGAATTTTACAAAATATGCACTTCACAAACCGATAAATATTAATAATATATTTGTTAAAGCGAATTGTAACATTTGTTGTATTAAACATGTATTCTTACAGATTATTGGGGCATTTCGACCTACCAGTTATAGTACAATGCTTGTGAACATATTCAAGAAAAATTGTATCGATACCGTGTGAATTTCAATGAATAAAACTTCCATGTTCCAGTTTCAGTATTACGTCAACAAACATAAATCACAGCATTCTAATCATGGAAGAGGAGTTCACCCATTGTATTTGGAAACAAATACTCATATAAAGTCTATTACAGTCTACGTTTTCAGGGTGGAATAACAGTGTAAAGAAGCTGAGCGATATTGTTTTTGGTGTTGATCACATAATCATATTATGAAAATCAACCTGCTGAATGTTCCTGTCCATACCGTTGCGCAATAATGACAAGAACCCAAGCCACAATATGATAGAAGAGCTTTCGATTCTATTGTTCGACTTCCTCCTTTGCAAACATAAAGTTGACGACTTTCCGAGTAAAACAAAACTCTAATGATTATCTATTCTACGGCAAACGTTAAGACGGAAATGTGACAATACATTAGGTGTTGATTATCGGGAGGATCAAAGAGACAGCCCATGAAACCTTCGCCTCGTGCAATACACAATTGCCACTAGATGGCGCTTTTACTTTCTATCGTATGTTTTGAACATTATTTGAATCAATATATTTTGACATTCACCTCAATTCCCACAGAAACACATAGCATTTAAAACAATACACGCACACGTATACAAAGTTAGATACAGGGTCTCACAGCGTTCTTAAAAAGGACACAACTATAAAATCAAATGACCATTTTTCCACAAAATCAAATGACTTTATTTTAGAAAACTCATAGATTAAAGTGAATATCAGGGAACAGGCACAGTAGTTTGTGTAAAACACTCAAAGAACACAAACTGACAATGTTTTGGCATGTTCAACACCATTTGAGTGATATCAGCCATTTTGCAAATTTGTTTTTTCAAATAACGACAAAGCTATTTTCAAACAAGGACTTTGGCGAAAATCCTGCATCTAACTCCGGTATAGACGCGAGATGAACAATCTCATCATTGGAGATGTGGTATTTGCTGGAACACCCACAGACGCCATTAGCGATATCAACGTTCATACAATAATAATGAACGGAAATGTTAATGTGTTTATGAAGCTGCAGTAAAAGATCAAAAGTATATCATTTCGCATTTTCAATCAGAACGACACACCGGTATATCAATTTGGGAAATATTATGTCTTTGTTACATTATGACACAAGCCAATGTATGCCAAATATTGGCGAAGCTTCCGAGAGAGCAATATTGTTTGTCTGACATTTAAGCATACAAATGTTAATGAACCGGTATAGATATGCCTCGTGAGTTTCGAAAACATTTCAGAAATGACATTAAAATTAATCACTGGAGCTGTGGTATTTATTGAACTATCTTTGGGAGCCAACATCGATGTGTAAATTATTTGTTTCGTACTATTGGGAATTTAGGGGCCCCTCACTATGAAAATGTCAGTGTTCGTCTAAATTGAGTAAAAAGTCAAAAGTATTTCTCATAGATACATAGTTATCGACTTTTCCAAGGACAAAAATCTACACCTCGGTGCTCACTATCAATGGTAGCCCCGGGGGTCAGTATACGGTAACTGCGCACGTGTCAGCAACAATAAAATGGGTAAACCTGGAATGAAAGTTTTAAGAGCTAACTAATCACCTTAAACGTCCGGACATTACTTTTCATCTGTTTTGAAGTGTAAACAGTGCATTTATACACAAGGTACTCACAAACTAATGTTTTATTAACCACATCTTCTAGTAAAATAAAGAAATAGAACACCACGGGTGTATGGTACACCGGTACACATATTAAAGGAGAAAAAAACATTTGACTACTGTATACACTGACTGAAAGATCTATCTCCCCCGTATCCAAAAATGTAAGCAAATATTTTTTGCGATTTTTTTCTACTCGATTAAATCGCTGATCAACCTTCGCCTCGTGCAATACACAATTGTGATCCATGTTTAATCGGCCCAGCAGGTATCGTCACCTGTCACCAGGTCTCAGCGTTAATAGCCACGGACCGGCCCCCACTTAATTACTCCGTATTGATATACTATTCAAAATTAACTTAATATGCTGGCAAATGTTGTCACCCGTACAGAAATGCTTGATTTTCAGCTTCGAAAACCATTGTCCAATCTAATCTAGGTTAATTTCCCCGGCCATGTTGAGCAGTGGAGGCGATCTGCGCCTGACAGAGTTGTCTTCCCTTACCAATTAAAGTTGGACATGAGCACGCATCGATAGTGAAAAATCGCACTTCATGGAACATTAGAAACCAATATGATACCGATACGATTCATTTATACTAAGCAAAATTAAGCGAATCCTCAGCCTAATAGACGAGGGTCCAGGGGCCGCCTAGGCCCCGGAAGCTCCGGGGTCTTAGGTGACTGGAGATGCGTTCTACGCATTTTCCAGGAAATAAATCTGAACATCATGTATGCAGATTAATGGTTCTATTATCACGTTTGTTTCGCATCGATATTAAAACAATCACACCTCGTGCCTGAGTCCATTTGACTTTTTAGTTATATTTAACACATACAAAACGATGACATTTACGTCATGTAACATCAGAAACCAAAACGATACCGATACGTTTCATTTACACAAAGCTAAAATTAAAGTGAATCTCTTCATAGTCCAACAAACGAGAGTCCAGTGGCCGCCTAGGCTTCGGAAGCTCCGGGGCCCTAGATCTCTGACGAGTTCTAAGCGTTGTCCCTGAAATAAATCGAAACATAATGTATTCAGATATATGGTTCTATTTTCACTTTGGTTTCGCATAAGCACGCAAATTGAAAACTATCACACCTTATGCCTGACTCCATTTGACTTTCTGGTTTATCACATACACACCGACACGTGGTGCGCTCGCGACGATAATGTCTCATCTTAGATACAGATTGAAACTCCAACATTAATAGTACGCTCACAGACCACATGAATAG
The DNA here is from genome assembly GCA_036873755.1 of Hanleya hanleyi. Classification (NCBI taxonomy): domain Eukaryota; kingdom Metazoa; phylum Mollusca; class Polyplacophora; order Lepidopleurida; family Hanleyidae; genus Hanleya; species Hanleya hanleyi. Next base: position 43,159 of record JAVTVY010026041.1, on the reverse strand, counting down.
ATGATGGTCTGTTTAATACGCCTACATGATACTCTAATTACATAATGCACATCCGTTCATTTTACATATCAATTTAAGACATTATTTCTACGTGGACTCCCAGGGTTCGCTGATCTCTCTCAAATTATTTTTTTTTCAGATTTCAGACAACCCCTCCCCCCCCCCCGTATATTCGTCCTTGGGTATACAGTTGCCGTCACATCCATATCTTTTCTACAGATGTTTCAAAATAGTATAGTTTTCTTCCTTGACAAGTTCTTCCTTGACAAGTTCTTCAGGTTCAAAAATTGCAGGAAAAATATTTCTCGATTAAAACACATCTTCTCTGTTATTGTCGTGCCCCGGGAGATCATAGGAAGCGAATAGAAAAAAACAGCATGCTAATATATGGTCTACGAAAGAATGTGGAGTGAATTTTATGCGAAAAGATGTCCGTTTTTTCGTGGAATTCATGATATAAGTAACTTGAGTGATATTTAAGGACGGCTTTCGGATGTGGATTTATAATAAAAATTATAGGCCTATGTCGCCATTGGAATTTCAAAATTGGACCACGGAATCGAAGAAGATGATTGTTGTTGCAGTCATGATCACGTCATTCTCCACAACAGGGTTGTTTCGACGCACACAGAAGAGCTGAATCCGCTGGAGTTGCGTCCCCTCTTGCAGGCAAGCAATTTATACGGGTGTGAACGGGAACGTAAATAACGAATCTCAGAAAACGAGGAACGCAAAATTATAACTTGGTGGAACAGAGAACAGAGAATTAAAAATAGGAAAATACGGTGAACGTGGAATACGTCCAGAACGTGTGTACGCAAAATTAGTTTTCCTCAGAACAGAGAACGGATAATGAAAATTACCCCTTGCCCCCCCGCACTGTGTATCAGATCGTACGGCCTAGGGATCGAATAGATCCTTTATTGATTGGCACAAAATTTTCACACAACAGGCATATGCAATAAGGATAGTAACACATGGTTGTCTACCTATAGTTCCGTAATTATAGCTGTAACCCTGTAAACATGCAGCAAACTCAGCTTGAACTTGATGTCAGATCATTCCTTCGAAATAAAACATAACACTAAGTTCTACAATTTTCATTAAGTTTTAATAAATACATACAGTATTACTTTTTTTAATTGATCAACTAATTCATGTTCTAATCAAATTCAATCATATCTCGGTGGCCGAGTGGTCTAAGTCGCTTCGCTGGTGATCGCTAGCCTCACACCGCTGAACCGGCATGGGTTCGAGCCCAGCTGGTCAATGCGTGAAACTTTGTCAGTTATTTGCCGAAGGGCGGTGGTTCTCTCCGGGTACTCCGGCTTCCCCCACCAACCAAACTGACTGTCACCATATGAGTGAAACAAACTTGAGTGTGACATTAAGCCAAATTCTCTCCCTCCCTCCTCAATCATATCTCGATTTCTGTGATTCTTATGCGCAGAATGGGCGTCATAATTGACTGAATACAGTTATTATTATTATTATTAATTATTATGCTAGTATGGGTTCTATAGTATTATGACGGCGGTTGCGAAGTATAGCGTGTATCCTTTGTTGAAGTGATACAGACTCCTACGTAAACGGTTTGTGGCATGTGTGGTTATCAAGCATATATTATGTTCAACAGATCAACATGATCGTCCGATTCTCTGAGAAGTTTATATGATCCTGAGAAACATGGTCCACATAAATAACGTATCATCAAAATGCGTTCTATACGGCCTACAGCGATCTTTACCGTATGTAGATCGGTGTAGGCCGTATAAAACGCATTTTTATTATATCCACTGTCATTGTGTTATATGAAAAGGTGAGAAATTATATTATTGATGAAGAATTTTTTTTAAAAATCTTAACAACAACAACATCGACGAAGGCACTGCTAATAAAGCCATTGTGTTTGGTTCGGAAATCCCGCCTTTGAAGTTTCATCTAGGAGCACCCTCTTACAGAGGTAGAAGCTTGCTAGTGGGGCGGATAACCAGTATAACACTTCAAATGGTGATACAAGCATGAAACTTGGTATAAATATCCCCATTGGATATTTATTCAAGAAAATTAATTGAGCCATCAGAAAATCCAAGATGGCGGCCATTTTCAAGATGGCCGCCAATATTAACCATTTAAATACACATACTTTATTATTATGGTGTTTTTTCGGCCCGGATTAAGCTAGCAAATCTATGACTGGGGTTCTTCCAGATGATTCCATGAATCCAATATTTTACAACTACTCTGGAACACTCTCATGCATCAGTTATCTGGAAATCCAATATGGCGGCCATCTGCTTGTGTGGGCGCCGAATGCACCACAAATAACAATTTTAAAACCACGTGAACGACTTATCTCGCAGATTGTGACCCAGAATGCTTGATAATACATGCATGCGTATGGGATTGTATAATTTAACCAAAAATACCCGAAAGTAGCCAGTCCTTTCCTTAGACATATAACTTAGTCAGAACTCAGTAAAACACTGGTCCGGTAAGCCACATCCACAGTTTAATAGCGTAAAGTCGGACTGATTGTTTCTTACTACAGTAGTACGAAGAGGTGAATTTCTGTCACATTCTGCCGCGCCCAGAGTTATCTGCCCCTGAATAGGTGGAGTCACGTGGAGCTGAGTCACATCCGGTGACGTCACTTCCGGGTCAAAGGTCACGTGTACCCTACGGGCTATAGGGTACAGGTGTACCACACATGCTCTAAGGCGTTATAGCTCGTTACTATAGGGCGCTAAGGCATTAAGCTAGGGCGTTAAGGTATTAAGATAGGGCGTTAAAGCGTTGAGACAGCTGTTAAGGCATAAGGACTGGCGTTAAGGCGTTAAGATGAGGGCGTTAAGGCGTAACGACGACCGTTGATGGGCATCACTGCATTTCGATGAATTAGTGTCAATTCCATGGAATATCTAGAACAATCAGAGCTTCCGAGCTATTTCACCAGGGCGTTGAAGCGTTAATCTGGACGTTGTCCAGCATATCCCAAAAACCTGCACAGTCGCCGTTCAACCGTCAACGTGGGTTATACATGCTCTGAATTCAAACGCACATTCATCAGACATTACGATATGATGAGACACCAGAAAAATATACCTGGGATTAAAGACACCGAGGAGCCCACTGAAGCAGATACTGAGAATGTGCCAACTGATTCTGAGAATCCATTGACTGATACCGAAAAAGAGGCTGTTGAGATTCTATCTACTGATATAGAGATTTTGACCTCAGATAGTCGGGCTTACATCCCAGGGAAGTGAGGAAGAACCTACCTTCTGGGATTGTATTGTGACAGCAGCTATTAATACTCACGCTGCAACGATCGAGGACGCCGGGCAGGATAAATTATAACAAATGCGTCCCTGCATCAGGAAAACAGCCATGGCGATCTATGACCAGTATACCCTGCTACCGTTTGAAATGAAAGGCGACCCCACACACGCGTCACGTGGAAGAGAATATTAGACTACCACCCACCAAGGCCCTGCAAAATGCGATAAAAATGCGCAAACAGCTGTTCTAGGACATGTTGCCCTTACAGTATCCTGGCCTGTCCTACGACGATTAGAACAAACGGATCCGAGCGAATATGGTCGAAGACTGAACTTTCTGAAATGACTATTTCTGATTGGACAAGAGCAGCATCTAACAGGCAAGAACGAATATGACAGATGCAGCGCCAAATTGTGGCTTCTGATTGGACAAGAACATATCTGAGTTGTAAACATATCCAAAGCGGAGAAAATCTATATCAAAACTTGTGAACGAGTTGATCTTTCTTTCTTTCATCTGTCAGCGTCATGGCGTCAAAATGTTATGCTAGGGCGTTAAGGCGTTGAGATAAGGCATTAGCGTGCGTTAAGATTGGAGTTAAGGCGTTGCGCGGGATTCCCCTTCTTTCGCTGCAAGTACTGCTATGCATATAACCTTGAAGTGTCTGGGGCATATCATCACCTCCGAAACTCCCCTTTCTCTACTACGTCACTACCAGTCTGGCTCTATCAGATAAGAGCTTCAATGAGATACCACTCATGTTTGGTTACAGCCTGAGGCTAATGGTTTACAAACGACCACTCACTCACTCACCATCCTTAGTGCGTCGATGCGTTAAGACGGGCGTTGAGCACGCCTCACTCACTCACTCACTCACCCCCATTCCTCCTCCTATTCCACTTCCTCCTCCTACTCCTCTTCCTCCATACACACCTACACACATACGCTGAGTTAAATCTAACATGTAGCCAGATCGAACATGTCCACCTCTCCCCAAACGCGCTACTTCACCCTTCTGAATCTCCCCGTGTGTTCAGGCGCATATCCCTCCCAATCTGACTGTACTCCACGAGTGCTTGACTAGTATACTTCACACGACCCCATTCGGACCAATATTGGAACATCTCGACACTAAAAACGTCCATTCCAATGTCCTTTTCCCACAATTGGCTGCCTGCGCATGCGCACCATATCCCTATACTTTCACTCCACACCAGCCCAGTCCACGAGTATTTCAAACTGATTGTTAAAAGCTTGCTTTTAGCTTGGGCCATATAACAGACACCCTTCAAGGTCAGGGGTCGAATGGCCACTTCTTCAAGCTGGGGAGCCAATAAACAGGGCAATTTTGGTAGAGCAGAGGCCGGAAACGATGCGCCCAGAACGTGGAACTATCCTGACCGTTTGACAAGTATGGATATGAAATTCTTTGGACAACGGCTGTCAATTGAGCGTCGGATCTCAGGACGCTTACATATACTGGTCTTCACAATGACTCAACCCAGGAACAAACACAACAGTGATTTTCAATAGATAATTTTGTTTATATAAAATCAACTTCAAATATCATGCACAAATACATCATTTATAAAACAAGGCATGCGGCTTGTTCAATGATCATGCAATAAACATTGATTTGGCAATGCGTCAATGTTTTAACTTAATCCTGGTTCAAATCTATGTTTGCCTTGGTCTAGGGCGACTACTCTGTTGGGTTACATGAATACATGAGATACACCGAAAATTGGAGAATATTTCACGGAAATGGGGAGAGACGCAACGTAAAATTCAGTATGTAATTTTCGTTCCTTTGTTTGTATCCCCCGAACTAAATTTAACAGCGACAACTGCTCTCAGGCAACAGTGTGCAATGATCAAGTATACGGTAAGGCCAAAGGTAACTACGATACAGGATTACACTTTATTTACAGCATCTCACCGATCAAAACATGGGGAGACGCATTGCCAAACAACAACAACATCAAACAAACAACAACACAGGTGGTTTCCCTTTTAGGTATGTGCTGGGGACTGCCTTGGTCTGCACGGGACTTAATCACTTATAAATAGACCATCTCCCATAATATCAACCGTGCAACCAGCCTGGCAGCCCCCTTCACAAATTCACTCTGATGTTGTTACCAGCAAATATCTAAAATTTCATTAAACTAAAATTTCTCACATTGAATACATGTAATAAAATCTGTTAGCAAAATTTACTTACATTCCCCTTGATTTTGCTCTACAGAATCCCAGTTACAAACAGTTCAGTTTCTAACAATTAACTGGCACATTAACTTTTGGTAACTCAAGTGATGACTTCAGTCCGCTTTGCAGGAAAGAGAAGAGGCAGATTTCACGCTCAGTTCAGTTTTATATCCCGCTTGGGACTATATTTTATTAATTTTCTTTGTTCGAGTGCAAAAGTTCCAGATACATTCTCCACTGCCATTGTTTAACTCTGAAAGTGCTGTCATCATTTTTGGCACTGATTTTGAGCATATCACTGTCACCAATTTACTAGTGGAGTGTACTTTAGATGTCCTGCATTTCGCTATCAAATGTATGGCAGAGGTATTGGCAGTATGCCTTTCTGATGTAATGGAGAATGTATCTGTCACTCTGTATTTTAACCCTCTTTCTACTGTTTCTGTACCAAAGTACTGAAAACTCAGTTGTGAACAAACAGGACTATCTTGGCCAATTAAAATGCCAAAATGAATATCAATATTTCTGTCAGAGTTTAGTTAAATGCTTTTCCAACTGTTTCTGGAACTTTCTTCGCATATTAGTTTCCAGCAAATTATACCAAGTGTATAGACATCTCTGACACCTGGAGGGTTAATTTAACTGACATTCAACTGAACCATTCTGCACGGACACAGAGCCAGTGTTTTGTGTATATTAAGCTCTTTCTCATGTCATGACTGAACTATGGTGAGATTACCTATCATCGGCTATTGTATTCAACTGGATTTCACCATGCAATAATAACAATCGTGTCTGGAAACTGTTGTTCCAAGTCTCACTGTCATTTCAAGCATTTAAAACATTCATCATAATACTTGGCACTTCAACGACTGAACCTGTAGTTCAGTTAAATTACACATGTTACAATATATCTTAAATCATTTAACTTCCAGTCCAGTATCTCAAAATTTCAGTTCAATATTTTCACCAAATATTAACTTTCTTTTTACGCAACAGCCACAGATAAATCATTCATATATTAAAATTATGAAATTAACATTTCAATTAGTACATACATGTACATGTATAATTTCCACTCATGACACACCTCCGCTCCGGGGAGCTACTTGTCCCAAGTAGCTGTTAACCTCGGTTACGATTAAGAAGCGAGGTTATAGTCCAATGACAATTAAAGTCACTATTGGATATTGTTTCGGTGATCACCTTCTGTGAAGACACCAAAGAAATCCATTGTTCCACAATCCATGAAGGCTGAGTGCTTTGGACACATCCCGTAGCAATTTCATGTTGTTAGCGTTTATCCATGTTGTTAGCGCAATGTGACCTCACATTCGGTCCTTCGCATCATGGCATGTTGAGTGGTGACGACTGGAGTAGAGAAAAGTTCATCCGCGTCACATTTCACACCTTTGTTGGACGACACATTTCACTATTTATTCCAAGTGGGAAAAGTTCATCCATTCTAGCACAAGTAGTGTCTATGGAATCCCAATGTTCCTTGGATTATAGTATTGTCAATGCCTCATTGTTCACAACAACAAAAAACACACCGTAGTTTTCCTTCCGAATACACACGCGCACATAGATGTTAAATCATGTGGAAGTTGATTTTGATTTCTCAATGGTGTTACAATGAACATCACATGAACATTATGGAAGATATTTCAAAACTGTTTGTCTTTACTGGGACTTGTTAAAAGAAATATAAAAATATATATATATAATTGTTGAATATATAGTAAGATTATACGATTATATATTGGGATATATGAATGCACAATTATTCGCATGCACCGACTTTCTCAATAAAGTCTGTTACCTCCTCCCAATGATCGGAACCGACGTCTACAGTTATGTCCTCCCGGAATGCCTGGAAAGGAATCAACGTCCTTTCCGATGATTATGGTGGAGGTGCCCAAGAATTTAAATTAATTTTCAAATGTGTGGGCCTTCACACATTCATTGTTAATTTTGAATCTCATTGAATCCTAAGACAATTTATCACCAAAACTCATCAAAAATACATATGTTGCTGATGCCCTTGAAAGTCAATTCTGATGTTAGGCATACTGACAGCAGGAAATTCTTTACGACTAGACTATTCTGTTAATGCGACCAAGGTGACCTGTGAAGTCACAAACCATCAGAATGTACGATGCCGATCACCATACATGTTATCACCATACTAGCCTACAAGGAGGAAGGGTCTTTGCATCATAACAGGAACAGGTGCAATCCAATCATTGAAATAAGGTTATCAGCATTTATAACATATTACGCTTATAAAATCCCCTTTGTAGGAGAATTCAAATTTCATTACTTTCAAACTGAATTCTGATATCCAAAAAGTACTGAAATTGGAACCCTTTGGTGGTTGGTACTGATGAGCTTCTCATCACTAGTGCATCTCAGTTTTTCTGTCAACAGGCCAAAATAATTACTAAACTTCAGCCATGCAGCAGGCTGGCTGCTTTTCAATCATTTCCACTTCCAGTTTAGAATTTGCTTAGATGGACTTGAATGTGTCCACTCAGTTAGATCTCTATAGCGAATGGGTCTGAAATCTTTCAAGAATTTATTGATCAAAGCTTGGATATAACAAATTTTATATATTCGCTTTTGATCTCTCTCCAATCTGAAAAGTAAGAAGTTATTAGTGGAACAAATGTATACAGAAATAAGTCCGCTTGATAGCTTCCAGTCATGTCACATATTACTGTCCTAATTCAGTAGTGAACTGTCATGTGATGGCAACGTACTATGCAATTGTCAATCATTATCTCTAATACATATCAACGTGGTTATCATTTTAAGTCAATAAATCAATCTTACTCGTCGCTATCTGGGAACGAAACAGTATGTTCCATAAATCTGTCATTGCAATACATTGTCACAAAATTCATTTTAAATTCAACATGTTCCAAAAGTAATGGCATCATTAGGGTAATCCAAATTCATTCTCACTAACTTGAACACTATTTGTCAGCCACAATGATCTGGCTAACAATCTGATATATAGTTCAAACAATCTCTGAAACTTTTTATCGCTTATTATCTTGATTGTATTGAATTCCATCATTTCAACTTCATCTTAAAATTCAATTAAGTCATTGCATACATGTACATTATAGGCAGGTAGTAAATAGGTTCAATAGAAGCTAGTCTATTGCCATTGATTACTTCAGCCTTGAGAATACTCCAAGCTATGGTCTCGCGACTAGCTTTGTCATACTTCATTCAAATAGTTGACCACGTCATCGTGGGAGAGGATTTGTTTTTAGCTTAGTCAATATTGGGAATTGCCCAACAAGCTAGCTTTGCTACAAAATGATCAGTAAACTCAATACGTGACTCATTTTACACATAAGCAAAGAAGAAAATCACACTCTGTTTTGCTTATAATCCCTAATGTGGTTGTAACGATTCCCAGGGTCATAGTTCACAAGTTCAGCGTCGACTCTAAACAGCGTGTCCTCGACCATTGGCGCACAACTCAGAAGGGTCCAGACGAGTCACTGCAGCTGATCTCGACTGGGCCATTTTTTTGTGGTGTGTTTACAGATTCTACTGCAAGGCACTACAAAATAAAAGTATAGTCTTGATTAGTATCTATACTTACCTCTCAAGGGGTTTTTTTCAGAAAAATCATCTGTGAACTAAACCCAATGGTTAGTCATTTCCAATAAAATTCCAATATTCTCAACATAAAACAAATCATCAATATCAAGATACGCATGTTCAATAAGTTCATAATTCAATCAATAACTTCAATCTATTCACTATCTCCAATTCATTATAATTTTCAATGTCACAAATTTCCAGAATTAACTTCATTAGTATTCTCACTCTAGTACTCAAAATATTCATCATCCACCATGGTAATTTTTCTCAAAATATTCATCAACACGAAAATTCAAATAACCTCGGTAATATTCTTTATACCGGTACTCACAAAACATTATAACACAATATAAAACATAGCCAAATTATCCTGCTAATAATATCAAAATAATTATCAATACCAATTAAAATAAAGGCTTCTAAAGCTCATTTTCTCCAGAGCATCATTTAAGTCTCTGAACACCAAGGATCTTCTCAATGTCACAGTCTCTTATTCGTATGTCTTGGGTGTTTGTCTCAAGATTCTGACATTCTTCTTTTCAATTAACTATTTACTGAAAAAAACATGTTCCAACAGTTTAATTAACTTGATCTCTGTAAAAAAAAATATACATTTCCATTGGAGTCTCATTTACCCTTAAGAACATCTGTTTCCCTATTTTGATTTCTTACGAGCTCTTGGTCATTTTGGTGACTCTACAAGACTTAATCCAGCTCGTGATGTCTTTATCCATCTCTGGCCAGTAAAAGTTCCGTTTTACTGACAATGTCATAGCTTCTATTCCATGCTGACCTGTATTCAAGTGGTCATGGTGAGCTAGGAGGACTGCACTGACTAAGTGTCTTGGTACGACTATATGTTGATCAAGCTTTTGTCCTGGGGGTCCCGATTTCTTCAGTCGGCGACGACCGTAGTGAAACAGTACATCATCAGTGTACTCATAATCATCTGCTTGGTACATTAGTTTCTTGGCCACTTGACTATAATCAGGGATTCTGCCTGATTGAATATAGTCAATTATTGGGGTCAAGGCCCGGTCCAAAGTCTGCTCTTCTTTGAAAGTCTCAAGTGTTGGACAGCCTTGCGGTGATGCCGCTTCAGGGCTTACAATCTCTTTTGCTGGTCTTTTTGAAGGTTTTAATTTCTTCCTCTGAATCAGCAATGCATCCAAGTAAGGTGGGACATTTGGTTGAATATCCTCTTCCTTCACAACTTCATCATATTCTCGTCGACTCAGGACATCCGCAACAATGTTTTGTTTACCAGCAATGTGCTTGATGTCATAAGAATACTGGTTCAAGACAAATGCCCATTTGGCTATTCGGTTTGATGCAGGACGTTTGGTGAAAACCCAAATCAGTGGACTATGGTCTGTCACGATCGTGAAGTGATGATGTCTAATGAAGCCATCGAATCGCTTAATCGAGTAGAACACCGCGAGAGCCTCTTTCTCCGTAATGCCATATCTCTTCTCACCTGGTAGCATTGATCTACCGGTATAAGAGATAACTTTCCACACCATCTTGAACTTGTGACAATACAGCCCCAAGTGCCGAATGACTGGCATCTGTGTGGATAATAAATTCAGCACCACGGCTGAAATCGGGGAAGGCCAAGATTGGAGCAGTGGTCAAGGCTGTTTTGATTTGTTCAAAAGCTTCTTGACAATCTGGGGTCCACCTAAATCTGACATCTTTCTTTGTCAAATTGGTCAAAGGGGAGATGATCTGTGAGAACCCTTTTATGAACTTGCGATAATAATTTGCAAGTCCAAGCAGTGATCTTAACTCTGCAACCGTTCTGGGGGTTGGGAAATCTTGTACTGCCTTGACATTTTCAGGGTCAACTTCTATGCCACGTGAGGAAATCAAGTGCCCCAGATATTTTACCTGTTTCTGGGCAAATCGGCACTTTGATGGCCTCAACTTTAAGTCGGCAGCTCTCAGTCTATCAAAAACCTCTTCGAGATGACCCAGGTGATCTTCAAACGTTTTCGAGAAGACAACGATGCAATCTAAATACACAGGTCAACCCTCTCAACACTGAGCTCATAAGACGTACGAAGGTGACCGGGGCGTTGCAGAGGCCATAGGGCACCCTGTTCCAATGATACAAACCGTCATGTGTCACAAAGGCTGTTTTATCCTTTGATTTTTCTTCTAACTGGATCTGGAAGTACCCTGATTGAAGATCAAGTGTGGAAAAGTGGGTCACACCTGCGTCTCCAAAAATCTGCAGTGTTTCGTCTATACGTGGCAAAGGGTAAACGTCAGCCTTTGTGTGCCTGTTAATTGCTCTGTAATCGACACAAAAGGCATTTTGACCATCTGGTTTAGCCACAAGTACAACTGGACTTCTGAACTCTGAGTCACTTGGGCTAATGATACCTGCATCAAGCATCTCTTCAACCTGCTCACGAATGACCTTCCTGTCATGTGGATTTGCCCTATGAGGGTGACTGCGAATCACGGATGTATTGGGTTCCAACTTGACAGAATGTTTGATCCCCTTTGCAATCCCAAGTTCAGAAGGCTTGGTAGCAAAGACATCTTTGTTTCTGTTCAATAGGTTGCAAAGATGCTGCTTTTGATCCTCTGTCAAAGTTGACTCAGAAAGGTCAATCTGATCAGAGATTTTTGAGGGGGTTGATGTATCTGCAGCAGTTCTTTTGTGAAACGTATTTAGTTCTCTGCCAATACCATTTATCCCAGTAGGTCTTGGGTCTTGGTTAACATGTGTCTAATTCCGCTTAACCCGGGGCTAGGGGCCGTATGAGCCCATGTACTTCAAGATCCTTATGGTACTCATATGAACAGTCACAATCAAAGCGTGACTGAGGTACACCATTTTTAGATGACGACTCTATAACGAATATTATGGATTAAGAATACTGATCAGCGATACGGATTTGATATTTTGGAACATCATGATGTCTTGCCGGCATCATTGAAAACTGTTGACCGCTTCTCTCTTGCAGGAAACAAGCCTATGTTTATGTATACTTTGTCTTTTTGAATTTGGTGCTAATACTGTTATATGGAAATGGAATAGGTCTTTGGATTATGGACGCGGATATTCTCTAATGGACGACGGCTGGATTATGAATGACGGACTAGACGCTTGTAATTCGTCAGAGTTCAAAGGCGAGATCTTAACATTTGATGGCAATGGCTGTTATCTTCCAACTGCTGTATTCTTGTAAATGGTAACAGGCTTGTCTGTTGGATTTATCAACTGATATGGTACACAAGTGTCTTTGGTTAAGACAAGTGTCCTTGAGCCAACTAAGCCCAGTTTATCCAGAACCGATGTACTCGTATCATACCTGTCATATTAGAAGGTAAAGATTTACGGGGAAAAGTATCTATTACAGCTTCACTGTAGGCTGGAATAGTCACCCTTGTGGCTGCACAAACAACAGATCCAGAATGTAAGGTCAGCTTATTTCGTCGGAAATCAATGACTGCTCCATTGTCCCTCAAGAAGTTGTTGCCTAAGACAACCTTATGGGTCAATCCATTAATGACCTGAAAGTTTACTTTGACAGGCTCATTGTCTACTGTGATCTCTAAAGTAGTTTTCCCGCATAACTCTAGGGTCTCTCCATTTATGGCAGTTATTAGCCCATAATCCGATGCCCGAAGCCTAAGTTGTTTTGGATTTTCTCTGTTAAGTTTGTCGAAAAATGACTTGGATATAGCACTTACACTTGCTCCAGTATCAACTAGGGACAACACAGGAGTATTGAAAATTTGAATTGGAACCAGATTATCTGGATAAATCAAGTGGTTATCTGATTGAAGATAAGCCAACCTTTGCAACAATTTGTTCGTCTTGTTAAATTTCTGGTCTCTAAAATTAGAGAAACTTTTGATACCACTATAACTTCTTCTTCTACTTATTCTTCTTCTAACATTATGCCTACCAGGTCTATAGTGGTTTTGTCTTCTCCTGGCAGGCTCTATTCGTTTAAATTCTGTTTTTCCCAAGAGCATTGTTGTTGGGCCCCTCTGTTTTGATTCCGGCCACCTTCATTGTTTGGATAACCATCAGTTTGGTAATTTTGATATCCATCGCCTTGGTGATAACTATCATCTTCATTGTTTCCTTCTGAAGGTGGCGCCGGAGAAAAATTTCTCTGCCCACAATTATGTGGTGCTTGGCAGAAACGTGCAAAATGCCCAATTCCATTACATTTGAAGCATGTGATGTTTTCAAAGTTTCTGCCCTGATGACCTGTGACCTTCCAACAAGTCTCTGATGTGTGACCTGGGGTGTGACACTTGACACAGAGGAAAGATATTGGAGCATGTTGAGGTGGAGAAGGATTACCTTTGCTCACCTCAGGTGGGTTTGTCGACTCGTATTCACCAGAAAGATGTCCCAGGATTTCTTTGAGAGTCAATATTTGACATTTCAATGATTCAATTTCTTCTTTTAACTGAAGGTCAGGGTCTTCTAAACCGGAGATATTTGGTTTGTGTTCAATATTCATTCTAGCTGCCACCTCAATTAATTTGGCACACTGGATCGTGGCCTGTAAATCTGGGGGGTTCTGGATGATGACCTGGAACTGAATCTCTGGTCTCAACCCTCTTATGATCAATAACTTGGTAATGTTTTCATCCTTATTAAGTTTAACACATAAACTCTGAATGTCAAAGATATATGATTCACAGCTCTCACTGGGACCTTGAACTCTGTTGAATAGCATCTGCTCATCTGCAAACTGATTCTGTTGATTCAAATACTTCTGATTGTAAGCTTCCAGAAGGTGTTGCCACGTATTCCTTTGATCTTCACGCAACAAGATAAACCAAAGCTCTGAAGCATCCTTCAGTAACAATCGAAAATGATTAACCTTGTTGTCATCCGCAATATTATGCAAATTGCAAAAACAGATGAACCGATCTAGAAATAGGCGTGCATTCTCTGTTGTGTGGCCTGCGAACTTATCGGGCCGGGTAGAATTGATCAAAGACATGTTCAATTCATTCACGTGATTTTGTTGGTCCTAATGTAATTGCTGTTCATCAGCTTTTGCCTGGTCTACCAGAGTTAAGTTATCTGGATTTCCCCATTCGACCAGGTTATCTCGTTGATGCAAGTAAACAACAGGATGGGAAATAAAATTCTTTGATGTAAAGCACAATGTCTACTTGAACTCAAAATCACAAACTTTTCACAAAATACTGCATAAAGAAACCACAGGATACCAACAAATATATGTCCCAAATGTTAAATGATATCAACATCGATGTAAACTACTCAAAAAAAAATCAAAGTCAGTGTATAGTCCAGACACAAAGAACTGATCAAGAAATATCAATGGAAAACCTACAAAAGACACAAACATTCACTTGTTTCAAGGAAACACCGCCACAAATGAAAATGTTTGAGAACAAAACTAAGGTATTAAGTTCCCTTCAATGGATCAAGTGTAATAAAAGATCTGGCTTTACACTTCAAAGTGAAACACAAAGAAAACTAACTTAAAAGAAACCAAAGCCAACTGAAGACTATCACTTTCTAGTTCGAGAAAGTTAAAAAAAAAACAAGATATGTCTCAACTGCATTCACTTCACCAGAAGTGTCTGAGAAACAACTTTAGAGAATAACTTCCAGATGTTAGCATCACGATGAATGAAGACAGTGTGCAAGTGCCCTGCTTCTTGAAGAATGGTGATTAGATGACCTCGAACTGCGAAAGACAAATGTCAGTGCGAGCCCACAAATCTATAACAAAATACATGTACCAGACCTGTGTATACTATTGAATTCCTGAATTGACCTTGTCCTTAATAGTGAGGTCACAATGCTATCTGTAATCTAGAAGTGAACTAAGGAAAGTCAAAATGTTTTCTCAAGAAGGTTATATAATTGTACTGCAGAAGGGAAAGGACATCATTACAACTCCAAAACTTGTAACTTTCTACAACAAATTAGAGTTAAAGTTTGAATTCACTAATATTCAGTGCACTGAAATGCTCATACAACACTGCTGAATGGTGTGTGCATATTTAATTAGTTCCCAAAATATGCCACAAAAACTCAAATATTTAGAATGTAGGATTAGATACATGTACAACATAAACTATGACATTGGGATGTAACTAGATATCAAAAATTGGCATTCATGCACAAACAGGTTCCAGAAAATCAACATGTGGTAATAGCAGTGTTCCGTGTACATGTAGCTGTGCTGTTCAATCATATACGATGATGTCACTTTGAGTCAATAACTGTACATGTACATGCAATTGTATACTGCGCATGCTTAACATGAAATGAGCAAGTCTGCTTGAAAAATATGTAGCCCTTAATCTTTGACATTTACTTTCTTTTAGACACCCACCCTTAACCAGAGAAGTCAAACTGAAAGCTTTCTCACAACACCGATACAAGAGGTTAAATGTCAAGTCTGGTTAACACATGAAAATCACTGGGTGTCAGTTGAGTACATGCAATATTCATTTGAGGGGATGCAAGTAAATGGTTATCTGATGGATACAACAACCAAAAACGTGGTTAAATGATCTCTACTGGAGCAAATACATGTGCAACAGCAAATTTATCAGAATATAAGTGTCAATACCGGGTCAGAGTTCTGTTCTGTCCAGGGTTCAACGACCATGTTAAAAGCTTGCTTTTAGCTTGGGCCATATAACAGACACCCTTCAAGGTCAGGGGTCGAATGGCCACTTCTTCAAGCTGGGGAGCCAATAAACAGGGCAATTTTGGTAGAGCAGAGGCCGGAAACGATGCGCCCAGAACGTGGAACTATCCTGACCGTTTGACAAGTATGGATATGAAATTCTTTGGACAACGGCTGTCAATTGAGCGTCGGATCTCAGGACGCTTACATATACTGGTCTTCACAATGACTCAACCCAGGAACAAACACAACAGTGATTTTCAATAGATAATTTTGTTTATATAAAATCAACTTCAAATATCATGCACAAATACATCATTTATAAAACAAGGCATGCGGCTTGTTCAATGATCATGCAATAAACATTGATTTGGCAATGCGTCAATGTTTTAACTTAATCCTGGTTCAAATCTATGTTTGCCTTGGTCTAGGGCGACTACTCTGTTGGGTTACATGAATACATGAGATACACCGAAAATTGGAGAATATTTCACGGAAATGGGGAGAGACGCAACGTAAAATTCAGTATGTAATTTTCGTTCCTTTGTTTGTATCCCCCGAACTAAATTTAACAGCGACAACTGCTCTCAGGCAACAGTGTGCAATGATCAAGTATACGGTAAGGCCAAAGGTAACTACGATACAGGATTACACTTTATTTACAGCATCTCACCGATCAAAACATGGGGAGACGCATTGCCAAACAACAACAACATCAAACAAACAACAACACAGGTGGTTTCCCTTTTAGGTATGTGCTGGGGACTGCCTTGGTCTGCACGGGACTTAATCACTTATAAATAGACCATCTCCCATAATATCAACCGTGCAACCAGCCTGGCAGCCCCCTTCACAAATTCACTCTGATGTTGTTACCAGCAAATATCTAAAATTTCATTAAACTAAAATTTCTCACATTGAATACATGTAATAAAATCTGTTAGCAAAATTTACTTACATTCCCCTTGATTTTGCTCTACAGAATCCCAGTTACAAACAGTTCAGTTTCTAACAATTAACTGGCACATTAACTTTTGGTAACTCAAGTGATGACTTCAGTCCGCTTTGCAGGAAAGAGAAGAGGCAGATTTCACGCTCAGTTCAGTTTTATATCCCGCTTGGGACTATATTTTATTAATTTTCTTTGTTCGAGTGCAAAAGTTCCAGATACATTCTCCACTGCCATTGTTTAACTCTGAAAGTGCTGTCATCATTTTTGGCACTGATTTTGAGCATATCACTGTCACCAATTTACTAGTGGAGTGTACTTTAGATGTCCTGCATTTCGCTATCAAATGTATGGCAGAGGTATTGGCAGTATGCCTTTCTGATGTAATGGAGAATGTATCTGTCACTCTGCATTTTAACCCTCTTTCTACTGTTTCTGTACCAAAGTACTGAAAACTCAGTTGTGAACAAACAGGACTATCTTGGCCAATTAAAATGCCAAAATGAATATCAATATTTCTGTCAGAGTTTAGTTAAATGCTTTTCCAACTGTTTCTGGAACTTTCTTCGCATATTAGTTTCCAGCAAATTATACCAAGTGTATAGACATCTCTGACACCTGGAGGGTTAATTTAACTGACATTCAACTGAACCATTCTGCACGGACACAGAGCCAGTGTTTTGTGTATATTAAGCTCTTTCTCATGTCATGACTGAACTATGGTGAGATTACCTATCATCGGCTATTGTATTCAACTGGATTTCACCATGCAATAATAACAATCGTGTCTGGAAACTGTTGTTCCAAGTCTCACTGTCATTTCAAGCATTTAAAACATTCATCATAATACTTGGCACTTCAACGACTGAACCTGTAGTTCAGTTAAATTACACATGTTACAATATATCTTAAATCATTTAACTTCCAGTCCAGTATCTCAAAATTTCAGTTCAATATTTTCACCAAATATTAACTTTCTTTTTACGCAACAGCCACAGATAAATCATTCATATATTAAAATTATGAAATTAACATTTCAATTAGTACATACATGTACATGTATAATTTCCACTCATGACACACCTCCGCTCCGGGGAGCTACTTGTCCCAAGTAGCTGTTAACCTCGGTTACGATTAAGAAGCGAGGTTATGGTCCAATGACAATTAAAGTCACTATTGGATATTGTTTCGGTGATCACCTTCTGTGAAGACACCAAAGAAATCCATTGTTCCACAATCCATGAAGGCTGAGTGCTTTGGACACATCCCGTAGCAATTTCATGTTGTTAGCGCAATGTGACCTCACATTCGGTCCTTCGCATCATGGCATGTTGAGTGATGACGACTGGAGTAGAGAAAAGTTCATCCGCGTCACATTTCACACCTTTGTTGGACGACACATTTCACTATTTATTCCAAGTGGGAAAAGTTCATCCATTCTAGCACAAGTAGTGTCTATGGAATCCCAATGTTCCTTGGATTATAGTATTGTCAATGCCTCATTGTTCACAACAACAAAAAACACACCTTAGTTTTCCTTCCGAATACACACGCGCACATAGATGTTAAATCATGTGGAAGTTGATTTTGATTTCTCAATGGTGTTACAATGAACATCACATGAACATTATGGAAGATATTTCAAAACTGTTTGTCTTTACTGGGACTTGTTAAAAGAAATATAAAAATATATATATATAATTGTTGAATATATAGTAAGATTATACGATTATATATTGGGATATATGAATGCACAATTATTCGCATGCACCGACTTTCTCAATAAAGTCTGTTACCTCCTCCCAATGATCGGAACCGACGTCTACAGTTATGTCCTCCCGGAATGCCTGGAAAGGAATCAACGTCCTTTCCGATGATTATGGTGGAGGTGCCCAAGAATTTAAATTAATTTTCAAATGTGTGGGCCTTCACACATTCATTGTTAATTTTGAATCTCATTGAATCCTAAGACAATTTATCACCAAAACTCATCAAAAATACATATGTTGCTGATGCCCTTGAAAGTCAATTCTGATGTTAGGCATACTGACAGCAGGAAATTCTTTACGACTAGACTATTCTGTTAATGCGACCAAGGTGACCTGTGAAGTCACAAACCATCAGAATGTACGATGCCGATCACCATACATGTTATCACCATACTAGCCTACAAGGAGGAAGGGTCTTTGCATCATAACAGGAACAGGTGCAATCCAATCATTGAAATAAGGTTATCAGCATTTATAACATATTACGCTTATAAAATCCCCTTTGTAGGAGAATTCAAATTTCATTACTTTCAAACTGAATTCTGATATCCAAAAAGTACTGAAATTGGAACCCTTTGGTGGTTGGTACTGATGAGCTTCTCATCACTAGTGCATCTCAGTTTTTCTGTCAACAGGCCAAAATAATTACTAAACTTCAGCCATGCAGCAGGCTGGCTGCTTTTCAATCATCATTTCCACTTCCAGTTTAGAATTTGCTTAGATGGACTTGAATGTGTCCACTCAGTTAGATCTCTATAGCGAATGGGTCTGAAATCTTTCAAGAATTTATTGATCAAAGCTTGGATATAACAAATTTTATATATTCGCTTTTGATCTCTCTCCAATCTGAAAAGTAAGAAGTTATTAGTGGAACAAATGTATACAGAAATAAGTCCGCTTGATAGCTTCCAGTCATGTCACATATTACTGTCCTAATTCAGTAGTGAACTGTCATGTGATGGCAACGTACTATGCAATTGTCAATCATTATCTCTAATACATATCAACGTGGTTATCATTTTAAGTCAATAAATCAATCTTACTCGTCGCTATCTGGGAACGAAACAGTATGTTCCATAAATCTGTCATTGCAATACATTGTCACAAAATTCATTTTAAATTCAACATGTTCCAAAAGTAATGGCATCATTAGGGTAATCCAAATTCATTCTCACTAACTTGAACACTATTTGTCAGCCACAATGATCTGGCTAACAATCTGATATATAGTTCAAACAATCTCTGAAACTTTTTATCGCTTATTATCTTGATTGTATTGAATTCCATCATTTCAACTTCATCTTAAAATTCAATTAAGTCATTGCATACATGTACATTATAGGCAGGTAGTAAATAGGTTCAATAGAAGCTAGTCTATTGCCATTGATTACTTCAGCCTTGAGAATACTCCAAGCTATGGTCTCGCGACTAGCTTTGTCATACTTCATTCAAATAGTTGACCACGTCATCGTGGGAGAGGATTTGTTTTTAGCTTAGTCAATATTGGGAATTGCCCAACAAGCTAGCTTTGCTACAAAATGATCAGTAAACTCAATACGTGACTCATTTTACACATAAGCAAAGAAGAAAATCACACTCTGTTTTGCTTATAATCCCTAATGTGGTTGTAACGATTCCCAGGGTCATAGTTCACAAGTTCAGCGTCGACTCTAAACAGCGTGTCCTCGACCATTGGCGCACAACTCAGAAGGGTCCAGACGAGTCACTGCAGCTGATCTCGACTGGGCCATTTTTTTGTGGTGTGTTTACAGATTCTACTGCAAGGCACTACAAAATAAAAGTATAGTCTTGATTAGTATCTATACTTACCTCTCAAGGGTTTTTTTTTCAGAAAAATCATCTGTGAACTAAACCCAATGGTTAGTCATTTCCAATAAAATTCCAATATTCTCAACATAAAACAAATCATCAATATCAAGATACGCATGTTCAATAAGTTCATAATTCAATCAATAACTTCAATCTATTCACTATCTCCAATTCATTATAATTTTCAATGTCACAAATTTCCAGAATTAACTTCATTAGTATTCTCACTCTAGTACTCAAAATATTCATCATCCACCATGGTAATTTTTCTCAAAATATTCATCAACACGAAAATTCAAATAACCTCGGTAATATTCTTTATACCGGTACTCACAAAACATTATAACACAATATAAAACATAGCCAAATTATCCTGCTAATAATATCAAAATAATTATCAATACCAATTAAAATAAAGGCTTCTAAAGCTCATTTTCTCCAGAGCATCATTTAAGTCTCTGAACACCAAGGATCTTCTCAATGTCACAGTCTCTTATTCGTATGTCTTGGGTGTTTGTCTCAAGATTCTGACATTCTTCTTTTCAATTAACTATTTACTGAAAAAAACATGTTCCAACAGTTTAATTAACTTGATCTCTGTAAAAAAAAATATACATTTCCATTGGAGTCTCATTTACCCTTAAGAACATCTGTTTCCCTATTTTGATTTCTTACGAGCTCTTGGTCATTTTGGTGACTCTACAAGACTTAATCCAGCTCGTGATGTCTTTATCCATCTCTGGCCAGTAAAAGTTCCGTTTTACTGACAATGTCATAGCTTCTATTCCATGCTGACCTGTATTCAAGTGGTCATGGTGAGCTAGGAGGACTGCACTGACTAAGTGTCTTGGTACGACTATATGTTGATCAAGCTTTTGTCCTGGGGGTCCCGATTTCTTCAGTCGGCGACGACCGTAGTGAAACAGTACATCATCAGTGTACTCATAATCATCTGCTTGGTACATTAGTTTCTTGGCCACTTGACTATAATCAGGGATTCTGCCTGATTGAATATAGTCAATTATTGGGGTCAAGGCCCGGTCCAAAGTCTGCTCTTCTTTGAAAGTCTCAAGTGTTGGACAGCCTTGCGGTGATGCCGCTTCAGGGCTTACAATCTCTTTTGCTGGTCTTTTTGAAGGTTTTAATTTCTTCCTCTGAATCAGCAATGCATCCAAGTAAGGTGGGACATTTGGTTGAATATCCTCTTCCTTCACAACTTCATCATATTCTCGTCGACTCAGGACATCCGCAACAATGTTTTGTTTACCAGCAATGTGCTTGATGTCATAAGAATACTGGTTCAAGACAAATGCCCATTTGGCTATTCGGTTTGATGCAGGACGTTTGGTGAAAACCCAAATCAGTGGACTATGGTCTGTCACGATCGTGAAGTGGTGATGTCTAATGAAGCCATCGAATCGCTTAATCGAGTAGAACACCGCGAGAGCCTCTTTCTCCGTAATGCCATATCTCTTCTCACCTGGTAGCATTGATCTACCGGTATAAGAGATAACTTTCCACACCATCTTGAACTTGTGACAATACAGCCCCAAGTGCCGAATGACTGGCATCTGTGTGGATAATAAATTCAGCACCACGGCTGAAATCGGGGAAGGCCAATATTGGAGCAGTGGTCAAGGCTGTTTTGATTTGTTCAAAAGCTTCTTGACAATCTGGGGTCCACCTAAATCTGACATCTTTCTTTGTCAAATTGGTCAAAGGGGAGATGATCTGTGAGAACCCTTTTATGAACTTGCGATAATAATTTGCAAGTCCAAGCAGTGATCTTAACTCTGCAACCGTTCTGGGGGTTGGGAAATCTTGTACTGCCTTGACATTTTCAGGGTCAACTTCTATGCCACGTGAGGAAATCAAGTGCCCCAGATATTTTACCTGTTTCTGGGCAAATCGGCACTTTGATGGCCTCAGCTTTAAGTCGGCAGCTCTCAGTCTATCAAAAACCTCTTCGAGATGACCCAGGTGATCTTCAAACGTTTTCGGGAAGACAACGATGCAATCTAAATACACAGGTCAACCCTCTCAACACTGAGCTCATAAGACGTACGAAGGTGACCGGGGCGTTGCAGAGGCCATAGGGCACCCTGTTCCAATGATACAAACCGTCATGTGTCACAAAGGCTGTTTTATCCTTTGATTTTTCTTCTAACTGGATCTGGAAGTACCCTGATTGAAGATCAAGTGTGGAAAAGTGGGTCACACCTGTGTCTCCAAAATCTGCAGTGTTTCGTCTATACGTGGCAAAGGGTAAACGTCAGCCTTTGTGTGCCTGTTAATTGCTCTGTAATCGACACAAAAGGCATTTTGACCATCTGGTTTAGCCACAAGTACAACTGGACTGCTGAACTCCGAGTCACTTGGGCTAATGATACCTGCATCAAGCATCTCTTCAACCTGCTCACGAATGACCTTCCTGTCATGTGGATTTGCCCTATGAGGGTGACTGCGAATCACGGATGTATTGGGTTCCAACTTGACAGAATGTTTGATCCCCTTTGCAATCCCAAGTTCAGAAGGCTTGGTAGCAAAGACATCTTTGTTTCTGTTCAATAGGTTGCAAAGATGCTGCTTTTGATCCTCTGTCAAAGTTGACTCAGAAAGGTCAATCTGATCAGAGATTTTTGAGGGGGTTGATGTATCTGCAGCAGTTCTTTTGTGAAACGTATTTAGTTCTCTGCCAATACCATTTATCCCAGTAGGTCTTGGGTCTTGGTTAACATGTGTCTAATTCCGCTTAACCCGGGGCTAGGGGCCGTATGAGCCCATGTACTTCAAGATCCTCATGGTACTCATATGAACAGTCACAATCAAAGCGTGACTGAGGTACACCATTTTTAGATGACGACTCTATAACGAATATTATGGATTAAGAATACTGATCAGCGATACGGATTTGATATTTTGGAACATCATGATGTCTTGCCGGCATCATTGAAAACTGTTGACCGCTTCTCTCTTGCAGGAAACAAGCCTATGTTTATGTATACTTTTATCTTTTTGAATTTGGTGCTAATACTGTTATATGGAAATGGAATAGGTCTTTGGATTATGGACGCGGATATTCTCTAATGGACGACGGCTGGATTATGAATGACGGACTAGACGCTTGTAATTCGTCAGAGTTCAAAGGCGAGATCTTAACATTTGATGGCAATGGCTGTTATCTTCCAACTGCTGTATTCTTGTAAATGGTAACAGGCTTGTCTGTTGGATTTATCAACTGATATGGTACACAAGTGTCTTTGGTTAAGACAAGTGTCCTTGAGCCAACTAAGCCCAGTTTATCCAGAACCGATGTACTCGTATCATACCTGTCATATTAGAAGGTAAAGATTTACGGGGAAAAGTATCTATTACAGCTTCACTGTAGGCTGGAATAGTCACCCTTGTGGCTGCACAAACAACAGATCCAGAATGTAAGGTCAGCTTATTTCGTCGGAAATCAATGACTGCTCCATTGTCCCTCAAGAAGTTGTTGCCTAAGACAACCTTATGGGTCAATCCATTAATGACCTGAAAGTTTACTTTGACAGGCTCATTGTCTACTGTGATCTCTAAAGTAGTTTTCCCGCATAACTCTAGGGTCTCTCCATTTATGGCAGTTATTAGCCCATAATCCGATGCCCGAAGCCTAAGTTGTTTTGGATTTTCTCTGTTAAGTTTGTCGAAAAATGACTTGGATATAGCACTTACAATTGCTCCAGTATCAACTAGGGACAACACAGGAGTATTGAAAATTTGAATTGGAACCAGATTATCTGGATAAATCAAGTGGTTATCTGATTGAAGATAAGCCAACCTTTGCAACAATTTGTTCGTCTTGTTAAATTTCTGGTCTCTAAAATTAGAGACACTTTTGATACCACTATAACTTCTTCTTCTACTTATTCTTCTTCTAACATTATGCCTACCAGGTCTATTGTGGTTTTGTCTTCTCCTGGCAGGCTCTATTCGTTTAAATTCTGTTTTTCCCAAGAGCATTGTTGTTGGGCCCCTCTGTTTTGATTCCGGCCACCTTCATTGTTTGGATAACCATCAGTTTGGTAATTGTGATATCCATCGCCTTGGTGATAACTATCATCTTCATTGTTTCCTTCTGAAGGTGGCGCCGGAGAAAAATTTCTCTGCCCACAATTATGTGGTGCTTGGCAGAAACGTGCAAAATGCCCAATTCCATTACATTTGAAGCATGTGATGTTTTCAAAGTTTCTGCCCTGATGACCTGTGACCTTCCAACAAGTTTCTGATGTGTGACCTGGGGTGTGACACTTGACACAGAGGAAAGATATTGGAGCATGTTGAGGTGGAGAAGGATTACCTTTGCTCACCTCAGGTGGGTTTGTCGACTCGTATTCACCAGAAAGATGTCCCAGGATTTCTTTGAGAGTCAATATTTGACATTTCAATGATTCAATTTCTTCTTTTAACTGAAGGTCAGGGTCTTCTAAACCGGAGATATTTGGTTTGTGTTCAATATTCATTCTAGCTGCCACCTCAATTAATTTGGCACACTGGATCGTGGCCTGTAAATCTGGGGGGTTCTGGATGATGACCTGGAACTGAATCTCTGGTCTCAACCCTCTTATGATCAATAACTTGGTAATGTTTTCATCCTTATTAAGTTTAACACATAAACTCTGAATGTCAAAGATATATGATTCACAGCTCTCACTGGGACCTTGAACTCTGTTGAATAGCATCTGCTCATCTGCAAACTGATTCTGTTGATTCAAATACTTCTGATTGTAAGCTTCCAGAAGGTGTTGCCACGTATTCCTTTGATCTTCACGCAACAAGGTAAACCAAAGCTCTGAAGCATCCTTCAGTAACAATCGAAAATGATTAACCTTGTTGTCATCCGCAATATTATGCAAATTGCAAAAACAGATGAACCGATCTAGAAATAGGCGTGCATTCTCTGTTGTGTGGCCTGCGAACTTATCGGGCCGGGTAGAATTGATCAAAGACATGTTCAATTCATTCACGTGATTTTGTTGGTCCTAATGTAATTGCTGTTCATCAGCTTTTGCCTGGTCTACCAGAGTTAAGTTATCTGGATTTCCCCATTCGACCAGGTTATCTCGTTGATGCAAGTAAACAACAGGATGGGAAATAAAATTCTTTGATGTAAAGCACAATGTCTACTTGAACTCAAAATCACAAACTTTTCACAAAATACTGCATAAAGAAACCACAGGATATCAACAAATATATGTCCCAAATGTTAAATGATATCAACATCGATGTAAACTACTCAAAAAAAAATCAAAGTCAGTGTATAGTCCAGACACAAAGAACTGATCAAGAAATATCAATGGAAAACCTACAAAAGACACAAACATTCACTTGTTTCAAGGAAACACCGCCACAAATGAAAATGTTTGAGAACAAAACTAAGGTATTAAGTTCCCTTCAATGGATCAAGTGTAATAAAAGATCTGGCTTTACACTTCAAAGTGAAACACAAAGAAAACTAACTTAAAAGAAACCAAAGCCAACTGAAGACTATCACTTTCTAGTTCGAGAAAGTTAAAAAAAAAACAAGATATGTCTCAACTGCATTCACTTCACCAGAAGTGTCTGAGAAACAACTTTAGAGAATAACTTCCAGATGTTAGCATCACGATGAATGAAGACAGTGTGCAAGTGCCCTGCTTCTTGAAGAATGGTGATTAGATGACCTCGAAATGCGAAAGACAAATGTCAGTGCGAGCCCACAAATCTATAACAAAATACATGTACCAGACCTGTGTATACTATTGAATTCCTGAATTGACCTTGTCCTTAATAGTGAGGTCACAATGCTATCTGTAATCTAGAAGTGAACTAAGGAAAGTCAAAATGTTTTCTCAAGAAGGTTATATAATTGTACTGCAGAAGGGAAAGGACATCATTACAACTCCAAAACTTGTAACTTTCTACAACAAATTAGAGTTAAAGTTTGAATTCACTAATATTCAGTGCACTGAAATGCTCATACAACACTGCTGAATGGTGTGTGCATATTTAATTAGTTCCCAAAATATGCCACAAAAACTCAAATATTTAGAATGTAGGATTAGATACATGTACAACATAAACTATGACATTGGGATGTAACTAGATATCAAAAATTGGCATTCATGCACAAACAGGTTCCAGAAAATCAACATGTGGTAATAGCAGTGTTCCGTGTACATGTAGCTGTGCTGTTCAATCATATACGATGATGTCACTTTGAGTCAATAACTGTACATGTACATGCAATTGTATACTGCGCATGCTTAACATGAAATGAGCAAGTCTGCTTGAAAAATATGTAGCCCTTAATCTTTGACATTTACTTTCTTTTAGACACCCACCCTTAACCAGAGAAGTCAAACTGAAAGCTTTCTCACAACACCGATACAAGAGGTTAAATGTCAAGTCTGGTTAACACATGAAAATCACTGGGTGTCAGTTGAGTACATGCAATATTCATTTGAGGGGATGCAAGTAAATGGTTATCTGATGGATACAACAACCAAAAACGTGGTTAAATGATCTCTACTGGAGCAAATACATGTGCAACAGCAAATTTATCAGAATATAAGTGTCAATACCGGGTCAGAGTTCTGTTCTGTCCAGGGTTCAACGACCATGTTAAAAGCTTGCTTTTAGCTTGGGCCATATAACAGACACCCTTCAAGGTCAGGGGTCGAATGGCCACTTCTTCAAGCTGGGGAGCCAATAAACAGGGCAATTTTGGTAGAGCAGAGGCCGGAAACGATGCGCCCAGAACGTGGAACTATCCTGACCGTTTGACAAGTATGGATATGAAATTCTTTGGACAACGGCTGTCAATTGAGCGTCGGATCTCAGGACGCTTACATATACTGGTCAGTAGTAGGGAGAGTGGATTAACCCGCTTTAGCTCTCAACTGCGCATGCGCAGAATTTATTTTGGGGGCGTGAGTGTGTATGTGCGCATGCGTGAGTATATGCAAATGAGTTTTATGCAAATGAGGTCATTGGGTTCATTGGGTATATTCAAGATGGCGGCTTGTTTTTGTATGGTGGGGGTGGTCGGTTTCAAGATGGCGGCTTGTTTTTGTAGGTTAGGGGTGGTCGGTTTCAAGATGGCGGCTTGTTTTTGTATGTTAGGGGTGGTCGTATTCAAGATGGCGGCTTGTTTTTGTAGGGTAGGGGTGGTCGTATTCAAGATGGCGGCTTGTTTGTGTGTGTTATGGGTTTTCCCCAGCCCTCATTTGCATATGTTCAAGATGGCGGCTTGTTTTTGTAGGGTGGGGGTGGTCGGTTTCAAGATGGCGGCTTGTTTTTGTATGTTAGGGGTGGTCGTTTTCAAGATGGCGGCTTGTTTTTGTAGGGTAGGGGTGGTCGGTTTCAAGATGGTGGCTTGTTTGTGTGTGTTATGGGTTTTCCCCAGTCATCCTCATTTGCATATGTCGTTTTCAAGATGGCGGCTTGTTTGTGTGTGTTAGGGGTGGTCGTTTTCAAGATGGCGGCTTGTTTTTGTGTGTTAGGGGTGGTCGTTTTCAAGATGGCGGCCTGTTGTCCGCTGAAAATATGCAAATGAGGTCTTTGCCTATGTCGTTTTCAAGATGGCGGCCTGTTTGTGTGTGTTAGGGGTGGTCGTTTTCAAGATGGTGGCTTGTTTTTGTAGGTTAGGGGTGGTCGTTTTCAAGATGGCGGCCTGTTGTCCGCTGAAAATATGCAAATGAGGTCAATGGGCTATAAAAGGAGTTCATTTTTTAGGGCAAGGGTGTATTCAATCTGACTTACCTGACCTGTCTCCCAGCCAGCCAGCCAGCCAGCCACGCAGCCAGCACAGCCATCCATTTACTTTTTTCGAGTAAGCATGAGACGTGGAGAAGATTTTCCCTTCGACCCAGCAGCACCTCCGGTTGAAGTCTTGCCTGAAGATGCACGTGTCAGGGCCATTTATCAACGACACTGGGCTACCATACGCCATTGTTTTCATCGTGATCGTCGTCTTTTGGACTTATACAATTTTCGCCTGGAGGACCTCACGTATCTCACTACATATGCCGAGAACATTTTCAGGTGACAGCCTATAAGTTGAATGTCACATTTGGGTATATCTTACGACATAAAGAGACGGACCAACTGCGGTATTTCTATCCCAGTAACAATTCGTATGTGTTTGACCAGCCATTCACCATCACGGATGCGATTTCTCTGGAGCCGGTGGTCGAGCAACTCACTACATTAGACCCGTTGGAGTGGGCCCGCCTGCAACGCCCCAATACACAATGGCTTGTGGAAATGGTCACTAACGTCACATTTTTCGTCACGAAAATGCGAGATCACCCGATCGGTGCTCCTGTACAACTTCCCCCGTGGTTGCTTTTTCGAAAAGGCCTGTATGCATTAACAGCAGGAAAAAAAGGGGCACCCTACTAAGACCGGAAATGTCTGTTTCGGTGTTTGGCCGTACATCTGGACGAGTGTGACCCCCGGGCTTGTGACACAGTGGCCGATGGCTATTGGGAACAATATCTAGAGCAGCACGACATGGATAAGCGGCACTTCCGTGGAGTTCCCTTTAAGAATTTGGATGATGTGGAAACATTGTTCGATATTAATATCTTTGTTTATCGATTACGACGGGAGGAGGACGACACCTTTGTGGCTGAATTGGTTCGTCGATCCACAGAACGGTATGCTGCTACGATGAAAGTGAATGTGTTCGATGACAATGGCGTGAGTCATTTTTCGCTCATTACCAATATGAGCCTGTACGCTCAGTCTTTCAGTTGTGCCCAATGCCATCGTGTGTTTAACCAGTCTTACACCTTACATCGCCACGAGAAAATCTGTGACAACAGTGTCAAGCGAGTCTATCCGGGTGGAGTGTATCATAATACACCTACTATTTTCCAGGAACTGGCCGATGAGGGTATCATCATACCGGAAGAGGACCGTTATTTTCCCTACCGGGCATGCTATGATTTTGAGGCCGTGTTGGAGCCCATGGACCTGTTTTCGGCTAAAACGCAGTGGACACAGCGACATATCCCCCTCAGTGTCAGCATTTCATCCAATGTACCTGGCTATGACGCTGCACCGGTGTGTTTCGTGTCCACGGGAGAAGCCCATGAGTTGATCACCCGTATGATGGAGTATTTAGAGCGAGTGAGTGCGGCCAGTACGGAATTGTTGGTGGCCAAGTTCGACGACGTACTGACCCAGCTGGACGACCGCATTCCTGAACCGGGTGTAGCGTTCAGCGATGAGTCCGAGTCCGAGTGCGAGTCCCAGCAGTCCCAGCCTCCGCAGTCGCAGGATGTCCCATTACCTAAACCTTATGCGGAGAAATTGAAGTTACGGTTCCTTCAATACTTAGGTCAGTTACCGGTGCTCGGCTTCAATTCGGGGCGATACGACTTGAACCTGGTCAAGGAATTTCTCTATCCTTACTTAGCGCAGTCCGATACCCTCAAGTCGGTGATCAAGAAGATCAACAACCACATGGCCCTCACTACCACATCACTGCATTTTCTCGATGTACGGAACTATTTAGCTCCAAATTGTAGCTATGACCAGTGGGTCAAGGCCTATGACTGTGCACAAACCAAAGGTTACTTTCCTTACACCTATATGACGAGCCTGGACCGCTTAGAAGACACCCAGTTACCACCTCGGGAAGCGTTTTACAATGACCTGAAAGGGGAAGCTCTGCCGGAGGCCACCTACATCGAACTCCAGCAGGTATGGAACTGCCACAGCATGAAGACGTTGCGAGATTTCCTGGTGTGGTACAACAATTTGGACGTCGTGCCCTTTCTCGAAGCGGCCGAGAAAATGGTGCAACTCTTTCGTCGCCAAATGCGTGTGGACATCTTCAAAGAGTGCTTGAGTTTACCCGGTCTGGCGCTTCGCCATCTGTTTCAAGAGTGTCCTACGTACTTTTCACTCATTCAAAAAAAAGATGCAGACATGCACGATTGTCTGAAGCGGAACATTGTGGGTGGCCCCAGTCTTATTTTCCACCGCTACCATGAGAAGGACGTCACTACTCTCCCTAGTGGGAAACCCTGTGCCAAAATCATTGGATTTGACGCCAATGCCTTGTACCTGTGGTCGCTCGCACAACCTATGCCCAGTGGGCATTATACACGTTGGTTGGCAGAAGGTAGGCATTTTACACCTGAACGGACGCCGTACAAACATCTCGCCGACCAGTGGATAGATTGGGAAGCCTATCGACGGGCCATTTATATTCGTCATCAGACCAACGCCACGGAGAAGCGGATAGGAGATCGCCGACTGCCCGTCGATGGGTTTGCCCTTGTACAAGGCACACCCACTGTATTTCAGTTTTACGGGTGTTACTGGCACGGTCACGAATGTCATTTTAGCGCTGGCCGCTTCAATGAGCGACGTGGAAAATCGGCACAAGAATTACGGGAAGAAGTAGTGATCAACGGTGATTATGTCAAAGAGCGAGGATACCATCTCATAGAGATGTGGGAGTGTGAATTCCACACGATGTGCCAGGCCCTGCCCCATTTACAACGGTTCCTAAAAGAGCGTGAATATCCCTTGAGTCGTCGGCGATTGCTCAGTCTACCTCAGATGTTGGACGCCATTCGTTCGGGTCAGCTCTACGGCTTTGTAGAATGTGATGTGCATGTTCCCGACACTCTCAAGCCCCTCTTCGCCCAGTGTCCGCCTATCTTCAAGAACACGCTGGTGGGTCGGTCTGACATTGGAGAGACCATGGGTGCCTATGCGGAGCAACACGAGTGTTTGCCTAAACCTCGCCGCATGTTGATTGGAAGTATGTGGGCCGAGAAAATCTTGCTGGGCACCCCCTTACTGCAGTGGTACATGAACCACGGTTTGGAAATTACTCAAATCTATCAAGTGATCCAGTACGTACCTGAGGCTTGTTTTGCGGAGAATGCGGACCTCGTGACGAAGGCCCGTCGTCAAGGTGATCAAGACCCGAGTCAGGCCATCATGGCTGAATGTTGGAAACTCACTGGCAATGGTTATTATGGAAAAACGGTAACCAACCAGGATAAGCACGTCAATGTGAACATTTGCACGACTACCCAAGCTCGCAAAAAAGTGAATTCCCCGCTGTTTCGATCCGTGGAGGTGATCGATGACGACACCTATGAAGTGACGTCAGCCAAGAAGACTATCCGCTATAATTTACCCCTCCAAATTGGGTGTATGGTCTATCACATGGCCAAGCTGAGGATGCTGGAATTCATCTATGATTTTATGGGTGTGTATTTTGATCCCTCAGACTGGCAACTCATGGAAATGGACACAGATTCGGCCTACATGGCCGTTTCCCACCCGGACTGGGAGTCTCTCGTCAAACCCGAGTTACGGGCACAATATGAGGCGGAACGGGACCAGTGGCTACCCCGACGCGATCACTACACCTACGACAAGCGGACACCCGGGCTCTTCAAGCTGGAGTGGAGCGGGGATGCTATGATTGCGCTCTCCTCCAAGACCTACTACTGTTACGGAGGAGATGGAGGAGAGGATAAGTTTAGCTGCAAAGGAGTGAGCCGGCGCGATCCCAACATAGACAAAGCTCTCTACCTGGACGTGTTACAAAGCCAGGCCAGTGCGAGTGGCACTAATCGCGGATTCCGGGTCGTCGACCACCAGATGCGGACCTATATCCAGCAACGAGACGCCTTTACTTTCTTTTATCCCAAACGAAAAGTATTGGCCGACGGTGTGAGCACTACATACTTGGACTTGTAAAATGTGGAACATTAACTGTGGATACACGAGTTATAAAACTGTAAAAGTCAGGATGGCCGAGTGGTCTAAGGCGCCGGTATTAAGTGCTGGTGGGTGAAACCCGTCGTAGGTTCGAATCCTACTCCTGACAAACTTTTTTTGTACCTTAATCACTACTACTATTCTATGTGTACATATCCCTACTATTTGTACCCTGTATTCTATTTGTATAGAGTAACTCATCATTCTTGTTCACTTAAATAAAGAGAGAAAAAGTCAAATCATTTTTTTGTGTTTTTTTTTCATCAATTTATTCAACAATGAACGTCAGAACAACAACGTCATAACAATATAATGTGATAATAATAATAGTGGTCTGCGCCCGCGCGCGCAGTACATTTTTTAAGTTAACCAGAGAAATGGAGCATGCACATTAAAACGAGAGGCCGTCCAGTCATAGACGAGGACATCACGGTCTTCGGCTTGACAATAATCATCAAACATATGTACAATGGTGGGCATAGAATGTCCTCTACTCCGGTGAGTGAGATAAAACACACAGTACTGTCCGCACACACTACTCAAGGGTCCTTGTAATCTTTGCGTATTCCAACGCCACTCTGTAGTAGAGACGTCCATGAATTTCACCAAATCGACATGGAGGGGTGCAAGTCCGTAGGAATCAAAGTATTCGCCTTGGCCTTGGGTGTCCACGTACACAGCTATCCAATGTTCACCGGGTCGACTCCTCGTGTCTGTATTCAGGATGTAGGCTGCTAGGGTAGTGGAGTGGTTGGGAAACACATTGCGTGGAAACACACCTCGAAAGGGAATCTTGGGATCTCGCTGGAGTATGCTCATCAGCTGCTCTGTATCCATCTTAGGTGGCGAAGTCACACAGCACGTTTCTTTGGTGATCCACGCTGATGACGTTATCAAACTCGGCGTAGCAAATCACGTTAATGGTGTTTTCTAGAGCGTTGGCGAAACGCAGTTCCAACCGTAGGTTTCCTTTCTTGAGCAAAGCCAGTTGATGATCGTGTTCCAAGGTAGGGGTGAGTTCGAAGGCGAACAATGTGTACCCTTTCTTAAAGTCTTCTCGACTGATGGTATTGCCTTCGTCCTGGTTGTTTTGTCCTGTGGCTGTAAACAGGTTCAGGTAGGTCCGCACATAGTTGTCGTTAGTAAAGTCCGGTTGTAATGGACGGGCTGGAATTTGATGACCGGCCACGTGCAGTGCCACAAAGTTGATGTTGAAATGCTCAAAGTAGAACGGATTCTCAGTCAACACTCCATTGAATGCGGTGTTGCTCACACACGCCAGGGTAAGACGTTTAGGTAGATCCCCTAGAAATAAATTTTCTCTGTTGGCCATCATCGTACCTGCTGGCACAGAGAACACCTTGGTCTGTACGCGTCGGATGGGATACTGGGCTGGTTTTTTCGCTAAGGCTGGCATGTGACTCAGCAATACGCCCTGTTGCAAATCTACCGTACGCACAAACAGGGCTGCATCTTCAATGATGATCTTGTATTGGGCACCCCCGGTTCCACTGCCCATTAAGGCGAACGCAGGTATGGACCGGATCAACTTGATCTTGATGGCTACACCGTTCATCATGTAGCGGTCTTGCATGAACAGATCGGCGTGCAGTCGTCCCATCATATCGATGGACTTGCTTTCGGCTGCCATGTTTTTGCGCTCTCTGAACCCAGTATTGGCACCCAGTACGCTGTTCATGGTTCCGGGTGTATCCCTGAAGTACAGCTGAGCTTGTAAGTGTGTTTTTTTGGCATCTTTACCGTACGACAACAGCGTCTCCATGTAGGCTCTGTACGGGTACGTATTAGTGGACGTACTGATGAGTTTATCGTTCAGACCTATATCCACCTGTTGGAACAAGGAGTGCAGCCAAAGATTCACCGGGGCTACTACCGCATCCTCCTCTATGTCCGTCCCGTCCATCTTCGTTATTTTGGCTTTCACGTACAAGTAGGTGTGGGCTAAATCCAGGTAGGCCGTATCTTTGTTTTCAATGGTAAATTCCACGGGACCCTGTCCCGTCAGGCTAGCCAGGGGTCGATGTTCTACCCAACGTCCTTCGGCTATACTGGTTTGGGTGGGTGGAATAGTCCACAAATCCAATTCACTGTTGGTAGACGGACACGACTCGGAGTGAATGAATGCCATTATGCGAAGATGTCTCTCCTACTATTACTTCTCTTCTTTTTCTTCTTCTTCTTCTTCTGGGGCGTAGCCCTTCTCCTCTGGGGTGTGCGTCGTCGGTGTGTCGGACGTTGAATGAATCTGGGGTATGTGGGTCTTTGTCTTTTAAGGGCTTTGGCGATCAACACACCCCCCGCTTCTTTAGCCCGTCGTTTCAAGGCTTGTCGGGGTGCTGTGCCTTCCATCACATCACCGGCCACTTGCAATCCACTGCGTACCGCTTGTTTTCCCACCGCTTTCACACCCCGTGTCACCATGGGTAAAAATGTTTTCACAATGCTGCCCAGGATGTTTCCCAATCCGTGACCGCGTTGCATGCGTGCCCCGCTAAACATGGGCAAGTTTCCGCCCGTTTGTTTCTTGTAGTAATCGGCATAGCTGGACGTATGGCACTGGTAAGGCACGTACATTATACGAAGTGAGGAGAGCGGGTTTGTCGGAAAGCAAGTGTCAGCACCACTTTTCCTCGTTCGAATGGGATCGGACGTCCCGTGTCATCTCTTATATCCACCGTGATCGTGTTGATATCGGTATGTCGTACGGGCAGGTACATGATACGGTTGAAACTCTCGGTGGCTTGATCGCCATACGTCTTGCTAATGGGCACCACCCGTAACAGAGGTGTGTTCACATCACCCACAATATGACTGTCCACGGCGTCCGAGTAGATGTACAGTGCGTACATACCTACTTTCATATCCATCAAATGGCTTCCGTTGACAATGGTGGCCCCCTTGTAGACGTGGTGAGGCAGCCTTAACATTTGCCGTAGTGTAGGACTGAGTTTCAAATTCACGGCATCGGACAGTAGGATAGAGCTCTTGTCGTTGTGTGGGTTGACACCGAAGCACACGTTTCTCTTGAAGCGCGAGACCATCAGGCGTGTTGCACTACTCGTGCTCTCCTGTAGGGCCTTGTACTCCCTCAAGTTATTCAGACCCTCTATGAACTTCTGCGGCGTATCGTATTGGCCTAGGGGGAGCGTCAATTTGTAGACTTTATCTTGGTGGGTCACTTCGTACCATACTTCTCCGTCTTGTACGTTGTACCATGAGTAAGGGTATTGAATATCCACCAGTCCACATTCCCAGCGTCCCGGTAAATGTAACGGTTGGGGTAATTGCGTGACATACCGGGTCAAGGTGTTGTCAGGAAACACGTCGAGTGAGCTATTACTGGGCAACGTCAGGTAAAACATGACGACGACGACGACGACTGAGTTGTTCTGGCTTCTGCACCGGGGTTTTATAGGAGTTATTATGTGCTTAGTAGGGTTCCCAGGCCTTGCGCGCCTTACCTCGGCGTCGTGATCGTCGTGGCTGTGGTGTGGTCGGTATAGAGGAGGCATAGGGGTGAAAAGAACGATCCCGCCGTGAGGGTGTTTTGGGTGGCGTGTGCGGTTGCCATTCACCACGTTCCCAGGTATGGGTACGTCGAGAGGGGGTTTGCATCCACTTCCAGCGTTCACGATTGCCTACCAATTCTTGAGGGGTGTGTATGTCTTTTAACGCCTGAGCAAAGGCTTCCCAGCCCGGTGGATTAGAGTGTTTGCGAGCACGCACCATATCGTTGATCAAATCGGTCATATGAGACCCCGGCACCACTTGATTGCGAATCAGCAGGTTTCCTTCCGCATTCCAATCCATATCGGCATTCTGTTTCACCCGGTCCAACAA
This sequence comes from Hanleya hanleyi, assembly GCA_036873755.1. NCBI lineage: Eukaryota > Metazoa > Mollusca > Polyplacophora > Lepidopleurida > Hanleyidae > Hanleya > Hanleya hanleyi. The sequence goes on along the minus strand of JAVTVY010026041.1, from coordinate 7,205 downwards.
TAAACGCGCCTTGGTCTTCAAGGCTTTAGGCACACTGGCCAACACTTCCTGTTCCAGCTCAGGTGAGGATGACGGAGGTGGTGGTGGGAGTGTGGTGGACGTGGTGGTGGGTACTGGTGGTGGCGTACTACTACTAGTACTCCCGCTCCCTCCTCCTCCTCTATATTGATCCATAAACGTCTGGTACCGGTTCAGCGTATGATGGTAGAGTTGAATTTTCTCGTGATCGGGCAGTCGACGTTGCAGTATATTATTCATCTCTTCATCCAGAGACTGGAGTTGTTGCACTGTGGCCGGAACGGGATAGGGGGATTGCAAACTCTGTAACAGTCGAGGTTCGACCAGCATCATTTTTTTCGTATGGTCCATACCGTTAGCGTCCCAAGATGGACCCGAGTAACGGGCCCAGTACAGTAGCGGCTAAGGGAGCGAGCAGTGCACCGAGAAATCCACCTCGCTGTAACACCTGTTTCTTTTTCTTGACACTGCCCGTCTTGTTGACTAACGTTCGGAGACCCGCCTTGTGCCGTTGCAATTTCCCTTTCTGCAGGGGACTGAGTGGAACATTGCCTTTTAACACATTATGAGCGACTTCACACAAACACCGGACCAAGTCTGCATCCGCGCCGCGCACCAGGGCCCGGCCCACCTCCGGTGGCGCGCTGCGTAATACGCGCAAAGCGGGCGCGTGCTTGCGTATGCGTGCAGACATGATGAGGAATGAGGGCTCGAGTGCCTTGTCTTCATCTTTTATCTTTTTCTTTCTTCTCATTTGGGGGTGTACACCGTCTGTAGTTCACCGGGAAAAATCAGGGTACGCAATCGCAGGGGAGAGGGTGTTTTCTTGTTTCAAGTCGATGAGTAGATACCCATGCGCAGGTTGGGTCGCATCTTCAAAGGCTTCTCGTACAAAGGCCGTGTTCTTAGGGTACATCTGTTGAGCCAGGTGGGTAATTTGTGACGCGTCTCTGGGGTTTTTGAATAACACCACATACTGAGCATTCAAACTAATGTTCCGGTGTTCTTTGTTCTTACTGAAAAGATTCTGTACGATGTAAATAATGCTCAATCGACGATGATGGCTGCCTTTGGTAAAGAGACGGGTGATTCGACTGTCCGTTTCCGTCATGAGATCGTCTACCACCACCAAGGTGTCTGGGGGTATATCTTCAGGTGGTAAGCCTTCCACTAAGGTGAGTCCTGGGACACGGGCCAGTGCCTCGTACGCGGGCTGCCAAGCCGCCATAACACCACAGGATACGCGCTAGAGGCGGTGAAATCAGGGCGGCCCCATGTTGGATGAGACGTTGAACAAAATGTGATTTTCCCGACCCGGTCGGTCCAGCGATGAGGCACGTGAATGGATGCTGCCATCGTGGGTCCATCGTTTCTTTTAGGGGATGATTTGACGTTTAGAATGTCGGGGCTGGCGGCGCAGGGGATAGTACTCGAAGGGAAACCGTTGTCGGGGTAAACGGTATGATTCACGGGGGTCCACTTCAAAACTGTTGAGCGGTGTCGTCGTCGTAGTACTAGAGGATGGAGTGGAAGGCTGGCTTCTCAGGGATGATGATGATGATGATGGAGAAGGATGATGTGCAGTAGTCGTAGTCGTACGGATCGTCGTGGGCTGGATATAGCGGGGTAACGTGATGGCTGGAGTAGACGTAGGTGTCTGCGTTGAGACGTGCCGGACCCTTGACGTCTTGGTTGGTGTAGGCAGTGGGGTCGTGGTCGTGGTGGATGATGCAGAACGCAGGGTGTTGAAACAGGATATCACGTACGATAAATCGTAGAACACACCGGTAAATAACGTACCCAGAACCACGACTAGACACACCACAGTACCGACTTGTGCTTTTCGAGTTCGTAACAGTACGGGTAGACGTGTACTATCCATGGTACAGTCCTACACTGAAGGCGGGTGGTGATAGGCGTTAGCATTTATATACGTTTCATGTCACGGCCGGACACCCAGGAATTAAAGGAACGAGGCCAGCCTTGCCATTTGACGAAATGATAGGGAATCCCACGTCGACGTTCCGTTTTCAAAATCTTTTCCACCGTGTAGTAGTCTTTCGGTGTTTTCACTATGGGTTGTAATTCTGCCTCGTAAAACGTGCCTTGCAGTCTCTCGCCTTGTAGATCTTCCAGTTGATAGACGTGGGGTTGTCGAGGTTTATGGCGCACGATGACAAAGTGTTCCTCACTCCAGTTCGGTAAATATGCTTTCTCAAATTGGCCTTTCACTTTACTGATCCGCACCGTATCTCCCCGTTTGTAACGGGGTGCCGTCAGGGGTGCACTGGAGGAGTACAGCGTAGCACGAACTTCATGTTCGTTCCCTTCTGTCACAGTCCGGGGCGCTCGTTGAATACTGCGATGATAGGCCCTATTGTAGCCTTGCACCAGTTGAGGAAGTACATCCAGGTAGCGTCGCGTGTTTTGAGCCGTAAAATATTTGTACATGCGTCCTTTGAAGGTGCGATTAAAGCGTTCCACTACCGATGCTTTCGTCTCATTGTACGTGTGAAAAAAAAATACCTTCTTTTTCTTAAGAAAGGCTTGAAAGGGTCGATTGAGAAATTCTGTGCCTTCATCTGTTTGTAAATAAAGAGGTTTGCGCCCCGTCTTGAAAATCTGCTGAAACACGGCTATGAGATTCTCTCCTGTTTTGGTACGAACGGCCAGGACCCAGGCATATTTGGATAAAATATCGATACAGGTCAATATGTACCGGTATCCATCATTTTGAGGTGCAAATCGACTCATGTCGACTAAATCCGCCTGCCATTGCGCGTCGATCCCACCGACGATGACCCGGTTACGACGAAAATGACGTCGGACAGCCCGATGCAAACTGTACGTATCTTGGGTTTTTAACCAGTCTCGAACTTCACTTCGACTAATACCTTGGGCCGCTCGAGTCAATGCCCCCACACCACTATAGGCAGCTGAACTCGTTGGATTGTAATACAAATCAGTTAATACTTGGTTAATCTCCTTTTTTCCCGACTGCCGTCGCATCACGCACTTCGTTCGCCTCCGTCACATGTGAGTCGATCTCTTCCCGGGGTGATACTGAGTTCGCCCCGTCCGTCTCGACCTCGTCCCAGGGTGATACTGACCATCTAGCCGCTCTGCATTTTTTACATATAGGCCTTTTTTTCCCGGCTGTAGTAGTCTCTGGTTTACAGAAACAAATTTCTGCTAGTCTTTCACCCGGTTCAGCGAACGCCTCTTCTATAGCACGAACCCACGCTAATTGCTCAGGTGATCGATCGTCGGGTGACATTAACTGGTCGACAATAGGCATTATTTTCTTCAAGGCTGCCCACACAGAGGGAGTTAGGCTGATACTGCGCGTATCTTTGTACCGGCCTACCCGTATACAGTGGGGTGGTAGGGAATAAAAGTACATGGCATTATCCAGGTGGATGAGCTGTCCGTTCAATTCTCCGCTCAATACCCGTTTAAACTTATTCCAGCCATCACGCTGTAATGTCACCGGCTCCCATAACATTTCTGCGGGGGTCCAGTAAATAGCTAGATCATCTTTCGCCAGTTTGACTTTATCTGCATACACGTATAAGCGCACACTCGGTGTAAGAGGCAAGATGGCTCGTAGTGGTAGCGACATGCTTGCTCTTTCAATGTCCAACGGTAAATGATACACACTCTGTCTCTGCCCCTGGTATTTATAGGGCTTATTCTGTGAGAGGCGGGTCGTGTGCAGAGAATACTTTATCCACCACAGGAACTATTTTTTGCAAAGCCGTCCACAGATCACAATCCAGTGTAAATCCGCCTCGTTTGAGAGAGATCAATCGGGCAAAATAAGGACCGCGAAAAATGTATACATCGTGATCCAGGTAGATACTATCGCCATCCAAATGACCGAATAACACACGTTTCAAGGTCGTCCAGCCTTCGGAAGATAAAGAGACACGGGCGGGCTCTGGGACGCACCAACAGCGGGAATCATCGTCAATCAGGTCGATGCGATGAGGGTATATTATTAGGGTACAATTCGAAGTGAGTGTACGGGTTATGATGGTGGATTGGGTTTCCGGATAGAGTACGGCGTCAACTTCGCTAATGATAGCTTTTAGCGCTGCCCATAATGCTGGCCAAAGTACAATTCCGTGACCACCGCACTGTTCTAACCGGGGAAAAAATGAATTCTCTCTACACCGCCGCAGGTACACATCCACGCCGACAGGTAAAAAATCGACTTCGGGTTCTTTGGCTTGTAACACACGTGTCAATTGCGTCCACCCGTCAAGGCTTAAAATTAATTTCACTTCGATCGGATGTTCCTCGATAAGGTGTAATTCATGTTCATATACGATAAGAAGCACCTTAGACGTCACTTGAAAGAACGCGAGCTCTTTGCCCCGCGATGCCATACTGAAGAATGACAAAAATATTAGCCCGACACACATGTATATAGAGCGATTCTATTTTTCATTGTAAAAAAATACCCCGGAAAAAATATTTAACACTGCAATTAATTTTTTAAACGCTTCCCGAGTGCATCAATTAATAGTCTGGACTCATACGAAGATAAAAAATAAAAATTAGTGCATGGCTAGACGAGAATATCACGTCCTGAACATTATCAGAACAATATATAGGGCTGTGAGCGAGTGAAACCCGGAGAAAATAAAGGGATAACTCTTACGTGCCAAACGCGATAAGGGGGCAATACTCTGCAGTGACAAAAGGCATTTTGAACGACATTCAGGAAACATGAGGAGAGGAGTTTGTTTGAGCAAAATAATGAACAGGGACGCAACTCTGTTTTTGACCTCAATATTCAAGCGGGACCGCGTAAAATGTGCTTTTCGCACCGTAAACCAGGCACTGTTTTCTTCATTTTTCTACAGTTCTCACGATCGAAACGCGCTGGAATTTTCAGGGCACGCGTATCGGGTAATCAGGGATAGACTGGCTCTATTTTCAACCCAGAAAATGAATTTATTTTTAATGGACCGGGTTTTCTGTATTTTCGTACCGGCTCGAGAACCCACTAAAAAATTAAAAATCATCACGTAGACAAGGGCTAGACGGTTGAAATTTTTAATACGAGTGCCTGATTTATCTGAGATGAATTAGAACTAAAAATTCTACGGGGGACTGGTATGTATTGTAAAATGATACGCGTTTATAATTCATAAACAAACACACTCCAATTTTTGACGGTCTGCCACAATGGAATGCTGGCGCCGACGTCCGCGCGTTGTGCATAAATACTCGCCCCTCTGGAATGAAATTATCACAAAAAATTTGCAGATGTTGAGAAGAGAAGGAAACATGTCTACCACCAGTAACACCACCGTACGAGCTGAGAATAGAAGAAGACGAGCGACTCGGAGAATAGAGGAGGGGGAAGATGAGGAAGTTTTGCCGTATTTAACTCGGGACAAACAGCGGCGAATGAAACGTGAAATCAAGGAGTTCTGGAAGAAGGAGTTGCGGGGCTGGCAGGCCATGCTGCGGGGACAAGTCGGCGCCGGGATAACCAGCACCGCCGAAAATGTTCGGGCGCTGCTAAATGCAGCCCGAACGACAGTGGACGAGGCAGGGTGGTTCCATCTTTTGTCAAGGGTGATGAATGAAGCAAGACCTACCACCCCGCTTCCGGTACTGGCAGTGAGGCCGTTTACATCATCTTCTCCATCGGCGCCATTTCCCCTGCTAGACCTGCCAGTCCCTGAATTTCCGGACCCCCCATCAACAATAAGAATTGCCCCGGCGAATTTTTTAGATGGTACCCCCATCTTCAGGGACACTTCCAGCGAGGATGATGTGGACATGATGCGCCAATATTATAGAGAACAACATCCGGATGGCTATTATAGCGTGAGTGCCAGCACAACCTAGGGAAGTAGGCTTACTCCCTCGTCAATAAAAAGACGTTAAAATAATAACTGTCCTTTTTAGGACAAAAAATTCCTTCCGAAAGAGGAAGCTTTTTTAACTTGGGCACACCAATTAAAAGCACAGATGTCCCACATTTACCTTTCTCTTTTTTTTAAAACTGCATTCACCCAAATAAACAACCCCTGGCCTATATCAAATGTCCTTGTCAGGACAAATCTCTGTCTATATATACACAGGATTTATTTTTCTTTTTTCTCTATCCCCCCATTAATTTAATATTACATAGTCCGAGGGTATAACGGACTTTAAAAATTGTTATAAAACCCCGGTATAAGGGGAAAAAATTTATTTTGATAAGCGTGGGGAATATGCCCCATTAATTTAATCTTACACAGTCCGAGGGTATAACGGACTTTATAAAATTTTTAAACCCCGGTATGAGGGCAAAATTTATTTTCATAAGCGTGGGGAATTTATTTGAACGAACACAGGGCTGTAATCTCGTGTTAAATTTTTTGTGCATAGTTTAGAAGTTCCCTTTCGGAAAACATGGGTGGTTTTTAAAAAAACCGTTGGAATCTGTAGTAAATATAGCCATTTACTTCGTTGACAGGGCCAATGTTCTATCAGCACAGACAGGACAGGTTAAATGTAGTAATTCACACTGTACGGGGTTGTTGTTGTACGGTATACAGGTGGATATTCCGGCTCGACGGTGGATGCAAAATTCACAAAGTCCCTGGTGTCCGCACGGACCGATCGCGTATTTTGCAAACGGGTTCGCACATTCAACGCAGTGGATATATAATGCGCTTTTTCGTTCGGTGTGGCGTCCCAATGTTGATGTTGTAATCGCCCAGACATAATTCACGGCGTCGTGGTAGATTTTTTTTTTGGGCGTTATTTTCTTGATCTTCTCCCCTGTTATTCGGATGGGTGTTGTAGCTTTTCTGTTTTTTTTCCTCTGTTGTGGCCTAGTTGTGTTTTGTCTTGCATCGTCTACCCTCTTTAAATCTTCTTCTGTTTTTCTTGAGTCTTTTTTTTCTTGTGTAGCCTGTTGTACCGTGTCGTCGGCCTGTTTCAACAGCGTTGCTAGCAGGCTGTCTACCTCATCTATTTTTTCGGGTGGATTAACATCGGATGGGGCTGCAAGATCGTCTAAGTGACTCGTTGTTTCTACAGGATCTTGGTCTGTAGTAATAGTTGTAGGATTGTTCCGGGTTGGTGAAGGTGGAAATATTTCCTTCATTATTTCCGCTATCCAGGGTTCGTCGTCTACCAAATTAATCATACCGGGCAGGAGTTGATTCTCATCATTT